>PUQB01000368.1:203122-255001 GCA_003024785.1 Selaginella tamariscina
ATATGTTAGAGTGTCGGATATTTGTGTCAACTCATCTTAAAATTTTTATTTCTGTTCTTTTTAAAAAATTTGAATTTCTGACATATGTATTGTCGGTCTGACATGTAAATTTGAAAAATGCATTTAATTTCCTACTCAAATTCAGATCTGGTTCTTTCTCCGGCAAGGGTTTCTTCATTTCTGTATTTTTCACTCTTTAGATCTTCTTTTTTCTTCATAGTGATCATCTCAGGAGCGAGATTAAATTGGGTGCTATTTTTATAGGAAAGCACGGCGCCTTCAGTGCTGTTTACAAGTAAGTATTATAAACAAATTTAAAAATACTTATAAAGATTCACTCCTTTACATTCTCTCTTAAAATTACAATTTAGGGGTTAGGAATGCATTAGGATTATAATATATTCCGTTAGGGATTTATCCCGTTTAAATATCCTTTAACTTAATATTCTAGGTTAACCGGGGTGGCGGGATTAATCCGGCCATTTCTTTTTCGCCTCTTCGAAGAGGTGGCGGGATTAATCCCGCCACCATCTCTCGGGCAATGCTTCTCCGCCACTGAAAAAAGAGTGGCGGGATTAATCCCGCCGATAACCTTCTCAACTGATGAAGAGTTACCAGAATTTATTATAAAGAGTTGTCGGCGGGATTAATCCGCCAACCATTTTAGGAGGCAGGGAAGGGGTGGCGGGATTAATCTCGCCATCACATCCCTGTTTTAAGAATTTGGGGACAGGATTTATCCCGAGATCTCTTTGAAATCATAGTTTTAGAGAGAGTTATGTGCGGGTTTAATCCCGCCACCCATTCCCCGTCGTAAGAATTGTGGGCAGGATTAATCCTGCCTTGGACTCCCTTCGACAAGGAAGTCCAAGGCGGGTTAATCCCGCCGACTCTCTCCGAAGGGGTTGAGTCGGCGGCGGGATTAATCCCGCCGGACTCCCTTCCTCGTCGGAGAGAGTCGGCGGGATTAATCCTGCCTTGGACTCCCCGAGGAGGAAGAGGCGGCAGGATTAATCCCGCCGGCTCTTCCTTGTCGAAGGGAGTCCAAGGCGGGATTAATCCCGCCGACTCTCTCCGAAGGGGTTGAGTTGGTGGCGGAATTAATCCCGCCGACCGTTCCTCGTCGGAGGGATTCGTGGGCGGGATTAATCCCGCCCATCAGTTGTTATAATCAAACATGAGATATTATCTCTAAACATAATTATGTATTATTGCATATGCATATTATTAAGTAACCGTAATTCAGATTCTTAGAAATATTGCATAAACAGATTCATAAATAATACAATTATTTATGTGCAGGACAATATGTTTAATATTGGAGATTAAAGTATGTCTTCTTCGGAACAACGAGATAGTTGGCACTGGAACTGTGGAAGTTCGAGATAATAATGCATCATGTCACAATATTGCCCAAGGATCTTGTGTGTACGTATGGGTGAACACCATTACAAGCATGTTGAGGTTCTGGGAATGGAATTTGAGGAGGGTTCTCCTGTATGTGGAATTTGGATGAAGTCAAGGCTGACACAGAATATGCAGAGTCAAAAACAAATAGTAGCACGAGGTTACCAGATGATGGGCTTGCCTGCTGATGGATGAGGTGATTCTCTTTCTTCGTGAGATTGAAGTCGAAAGAGGCATCATCACAGCTATAAATCCAATGGAAGTAGTGTCAGAAGAGAAACTAGGGTCCGACTTCGTGGTGTTGTAGTTGTGACAGAGGTTTCACCTAATGGCACATTGTATCCTGGATCCCTCGTGAGGTGGCGAACATCTGAATTAAGACGGCAAGATGGTTCAACATATTCTGGGTTGGATTTCAATAATAACAACCCGGAAGAAACAACTCATATTTGAGAGGTTCCTTTGAATTGGTCCTATTGTAAGAAAAAAGGCGATTCATGGGTTGTAGATCTTCCCCTGCAAGTTTCAGCAGAGGGAAGATGGATCCTACATCTTCCGAAAGTGTTACGAGCATTTCCACGATTGACTGTGCAAGAAGAAGTGTTGTCAGATGGCAGGGACCGGAATGAAATTACCCAATGTAGACATGTCTTTCGTATGCTCACCCAAAAGCAAAGGCATGAGTTTGTATATGCTGCACTAACTGGGTGTATTGATGGAATGGCCTCGGACACAGGTTATTAGAGTACATCCATGGTATTTAATAAGGTGGCCATCTGCTTTCAAATCTTGGTACAGTATATACGGGATCCCAAAGGACCACGTTCTACTGTCGGAGGGATGAGTGGCTAGATGGAGCGCGAACCTCAGTACATGGGAACACTCGCCTTGGTCAAAATCCGCTCTCACATCATGGCAGCCATAGAGATACTCAAGGCTTTTGTGGAAGCAAATGCAGACAGGATGCCTCACAAATGCCGAACCACAAATGCAGGGGTCAGGGAAAATCTCAAGGTTTTGCCTTCAATCTACACTCAATTGAAGCTGTGTGAACATGTGAACAAGTGCCTCAGTTTGATGGGGCTCCAAGCAATCTGCACTGGTACCTTTAACAACATATGGAATACTCATTTTAAGGATGGAGATTGCAAAACACTCTAGCTTTCCAAGTGTGACACTTGAACATCATTGAAGGCTGCAGAGGCTTGTGCAAAAACCTTGGTGGAGATCACTGCCATTCAAAAGAAGATGGAGGCCCACATGATTGCACAACAAACTTGCCGGTCTCAGTACTATGCAACCGCATGCTTTTCTGTGTCACGCCCATCAGAGTACCTGTGCTTGATCCATGACAAGATGGATCATTCAAAGACCAGCATTCCAAAGCTCTTTGCAACACCAAAGTGCCTTGGAAATGTCGTGAAACTTCCGATTTCATTGACAGGTGTGCTAACACATGGACACGGTTGTGATCATATGGACACTTTTCACTTCCACATTGGTCTAGCGACTCCAATTTCACTATTTTGGGTCGTTAGCCATGTGTTTCAGAAACCTTGAAGCCCACTCACAGACAAGTCCTATCAGTGATCTCAAAGTGAAGAAACAACACCTTCAACTTTATATAATGCTCTCATGAACACGTCTGCACTTGAGGCTACTTGGGAATATGAGAGGCATTGTCGACAGCCTGCACAGAAAATAGATGGCCCTGTTGAGAGTTCTGGTTCAGTGGAGAGATCTAGCTCAAATAGTGTACATGTGTCCTCAACATCAAAATAAGCTTCCTCGTCATTTGCTTTTACAGATGATAATTGTGCAGGCGAGAACAAAAATAGGTAAATCATTTTACTTAAGGGTTTCCTCAAGCTCATACTTACTTTTATTTTCTAGATATGTGCTAGCATACTTGTCAATGCTTGTTGCCAAAGGTTGTGTTTGAAACAATCACGCTCAGTTTCCTTATGGTTGGTCACACTCATGAAGATATTGATGCGTTCTTCAGCAAGGTCTCCAACTCTACAAAAAGGACAAGTGCACTTACTTTACCGCATATGATGAATCTTTTTGAAAATTGCATCTTCCAAAAAAAGTTGTGCTTTGCTTGTGACTGAGGTGCCAGACTTCAAAAAATTTCTCAAGGAGTATATAAAAGAAGGAAGTGATTCTTTAGTTGGTCACCTTGTTGGCCGCTACAATTCTTTTCTCCATACGAGATGGTATACCTATTATGCAGTACAAGTTACGGCCATCAGAGCAGGAGTGGTTACCGAAAGAGGGGTTAATGAAGAGGGGTTAATGCTCTTCAAAAGTGGAGAGGATGGAAAGCCACTTCTCCCAGAAGGACAACCAGACCCTATTCCATTGAGTGCCCAGCTCAAGGAACAAGAGGTTATTATTGATGGCATCAAAAAATATGTGGCATGGGTTCAAAAATCGATGCCAAAGAATTCTGATAAGGCAATTGGTTACTCAGAACTATATAAGCATGTGTTCGACTATTGGAGACTGTTGTTCGAGAGCTGGAAGGGCCTACTGTCACAAGTACAGAATTGCAACACCCTTTCTGGCCTAAAACAAGGTGGCGAGAGGAGATTGAAATGACATCACTGAGCATAGACGACATAGAAGCCAGTAGTGATGTGGAAGTGCAAACCCCACACTTGTTGGACAAAGGAACCAAAAACCTAAAGCATACTTTGATTGTTGCCAGGATCTTCAAAAACTAATGATGGTTCTCATTACTCCAGATGCGTCATATAATCAGCCTATTTGGATGGATCAAATTATCGACACACCTGAAGTAATCACAAAAAATAGTATTGTTAAGGTTGCATGGTTCAAACCACAAAAAAGGCGACACGAGAAGGAGAGCGAAAGATATAATGGATGCCTAAAGAAAACATGGTCTCCCAATCAAAAAGACCCAGCATGTTTTATAAATGTTAAATCTATTCGATATGGGTAGTGTCACGACCCGATACAGAATACAGGATTTCGGATACATGACATGGGTTGCAGGACTTTCCTACAGGATTCCGGATACAGGATATGGGTTGCAGGATTTTCCTACAGGATATTCCTACCAGGATTCCGGACACAGGATTCGGTTGCAGGATATTCCTACAGGATATGCCACAGGATATGCCTAGAGGATAAGGGACATGTGGACTCATCTTAGCCTCTGCATGCATGCAATCACTTTTGCATGCATGCAACCACTTTTGCATGCATGCCTAGATTAGCTCTTGGAGTTGTGAGCATAAAAGCTCCGACCTAATTGTTATACAATCAGTTACTATCAACACCAATCTTACTACGATCAATCTTGTCTTGTCTTGTTTCCTGTCCTGTTCCTGTCTCGCTCCTATTTCCTGTCCTGTTCCTGGATCCTGTCCTGCTCCGGGATCCTGTCCTGTTCTTGTTTTGCTCCCGGATCCTATCCTGTGCTTTCCTGTCTTGCTCCCGGATCCTATCCTGATCCTGTCTTGCTCCTAGATCCGTCCTGTTCCTATTCCTAGTTCCTGTCCTGCTCTCGGTCCTGTTCCTGAGTCAAGCCTTCATGTCCTTGGAATCCTGTTCTCTTTCCTGGTTCCTGGATCGTGGCTTGACAGTTTGATAGTAACTGCTTCATAGTTCTCCGTTTTCCAACTACCTTTTTCTTGATTCCTTTCCTTCATTTTCCTCCTTTTTTTCTTTCCTAGATCATGGCTGATTTTGAGCGTTTTCACACGAGCACCAAATGCTACTTCATGAGTTGGCCACTTTGCGCCAAGTGGTCACCGACCTGCAAGGTTCCACCATTGCGGCACATGCAGCTGCTGATGCATCCTCCAAGGCTGCTGCGCAGGCTCTTTCCCAGGCATCGGTGGTTCCCTCTTCATCAAAATTTTCTTCGGAGCTGAAGGTTAGCATGCCAGAGAAGTTCAGTGGTAATCGTGCCGATTTCCAAGGTTTTCTGAATCAGATCCGGCTCTTGATCCGTATGCAACCACGGTGCTACTCGACTGATGCTCAAAAGGTGGGTCTTTTGGCATCCTTACTAAGTGGATCTCCACGGGCTTGGGTTGCCCCCTTGCTAGAGCGTGACGATCCATTGATGGAAGACTTTGAAGGTTTCGTGGCTGCCTTTGAAGCCTGTTTTGGAGATCCTGATAAGTACCGTTCTGCATACATGAAGTTACGGAAGCTCACTCAAGGATCCCGATCAGCTTCCGTCTATGCATCCGAATTTCAGCAACTTTGCACGAACATTCCATGGGACGAGACTGCATTGATCGAACACTTCCGTTTTGGGTTGAGGGACGACGTGAAGGACCTTCTCCTTACGTTACCGGATGCCCAAACATTAGCGGAGATCATGCAATTGTCAAGCCACGATCCAGGAACCAGGAAGGGAACAGGATTCCAAGGACAGGAAAGCCTGACTCAGGAACAGGACCGAGAGCAGGACAGGAACTGGAAATAGGAACAGGACGGATCTAAGAGCAAGACAGGATCAGGATAGGATCCGGGAGCGAGACAGGAACAGGACAGGATCCCGGAGCAGGATAGGATCCAGGGGCAGGACAGGAAACAGGAGCGAGACAGGAACAGGACAGGAAACAAGACGAGAACAAGACAAGACGAAATTGATCGTAGTAAGACTGGTGTTGATAAACTGATTGTACAACAATTAGGTCGGAGCTTTTATGCTCACAACTCCAAGAGCTAATCTAGGCATGCATGCAAAAGTGATTGCATGCATGCAGAGGCTAAGATGAGTCCACATGTCCCTTATCCTCTAGGCATATCCTGTAGGAATATCCTGCAACCGAATCCTGTGTCCGGAATCCTGGTAGGAATATCCTGTAGGAAAGTCCTGCAACCCATGTCCTGTATTCGGAATCTTGTATTCTGTATCGGGTCGTGACAGCACCTCCTCCCTAAAGACGAGTTCCACGAGTCTTGGGACCTGGTTTAGCAGGATAATGCCGATGGAAGGCAGCAACCTTGGAAGAAGCATGGAGTAAGTTGGATGCAGGTTCCCAAGTGCGATCAGTAGGCAGGTACCCTTTCCCAATCCACCAAGTATTGGAGTTGGTAACGATGAAGACGAGAGTCAAGGATGGCTGCGACTTCGTACTCAGGTTCCGTGTCAATGACCACAGGAGGGGGAGGAGAAGAAACACGACCGGGAAGAGAAGAAGGATGATACGGCTCCAACAAAGAGGTGTGAAACACAGGATGAAGTTTCACCGTGGATGGTAACTCAAGTCGAAAAACTACAGGATTTACCTCCGCCACGATCCTATAAGGGCCCAATCGTTGAAAATCCAACTTAGAAGAAGGCCTGTTGGTGCGAATGAGTCGACGAAGAAGCCACACGAGATCACCAACTTGTATGCAGGTGCCGGCTGACGGTGAGCATCAGCATGATGCTTGTATCGTTCCTGTGCCTGTTGAAGATGAACCTGGAGATCATCCTGTACCTGCCGAAGATGCTGAAGACGATCCTGTACTGCAGGAGCGGAAGAAGGAGAAGCGGGAGGAGCAAAGTCAAAACGTGGATGGTGGCCTGTAAGAGCAAAGAAGGGTGTCTGTCCTGTAGATGCGTGGATGGAGTTGTTGTAGGCAAACTCCGCCATTGGAAGGAGGTCCAACCAGTTGTCCTGCTGGTAACTGATGAAGCAACGAAGATATTGTTCTAAGGTCTGAATTGTTGCGTTCGGACTGCCCATCGGTTTGTGGGTGATATCCTGAAGAAAGATCCGCTTTGACCTGTAGACTCCGAAGAAGCTCTCGCCAAAAACTTGGACATGAATTGTGGACCTCGATCGGAAACAATGCTCTCAGGAAGACCATGATGTCGGAACACCTCGCGGATCACCAACTCGGCAGTTGTCTGACCTGTAGCTGTCTTGTTGCGGTAGGAAATGAGCCTGCTTGGTGAAACGGGTCAACAACCACAAGAACTGCATCAAATCCACGAGAAGGAGGAAGATCTGTGAGGAAATCCATAGAAATGGATCTCCAAGGAGCAGACGGAATAGGAAGAGGACGAAGAAGACCAGAGGGTGCATGATGAGGCATCTTCGACCTGCTACAAGTGTCACAACTCCGTACAAACCTCGCCCGGCCACCAATAGTGCGAGTCACCAACTCCACTGTCTTGGCCACACCAAAATGTCATGTAGCCGGGGTATCATGACAATCCTGTACCACGCGAGTCCTGGAAATACCAACAGGAACGTACAGGAGACCTTCCCGGTACAGGAGTCCATCCTGTATGGTGAACAGGTTGTAGTCTGGACGGGAACTGGAGGAAGAGGAACTTGCAACGTCAGGATGAATGTGTGAGAACACATTCTTTGCCAAGTCGTCTGTAGCCAACTGCGAACGGATGTCTTGTAGGAGTGTTGAATTTGCTGGAGCCTGATGAACCTGCAATGCCGCAAGCCGGAAACAATCAGGACCCAACAACACTTGCCTTTGACCGTCAAATGCAGGATCGCCCGGGCTTGGTGCAAGGTAAGAGCGCCTAGACAATGTGTCCGCCTTGCCATTCCGAAAGCCGGGCCTGTAGACGATGACGAAGTCAAAACGTGATAGGAACTCTGCCCACCTAGCCTGTCGCCGACTGAGGACCCGAGCCGTTTGAAAGTACTCCAGGTTCTTGTGATCCGTAAGAACTTGTACAGGATGTGCAGCACCTTCCAGGAAATGCCGCCACTCCTCAAACGAATCCACAATGGCCTTGAGTTCCTTGTCATGAATCTCGTAGTTGATCTCCGCCGACAGGAACTTACGAGAGTGAAAAGCTACAGGATGAAGCAACTTGTCCTCTCCAACTTGCGATAGCACGGACCCTACTGCAAAATCCGAGGCATCTGCTTCAATGAAGAAAGGATGAGAAGGGTCAGGATGTGCTAAAATCGGAGCTGTCGTGAAAACGTCCTTGAGTGTTGTGAACGCGTGTTCCGCCTTGTCGGACCAAGAGAAAAGTCCTGTGCGCTTGGTGAGTTCTGTGAGTGGAAGTACACGCTTGGAGAAGTCCTGTATGAACCGCCTGTAGAAGTTTGGAAAGCCAAGGAAACATTGTACATCTCGTACCGACTTGGGCCTCTCCCACTCCACGATGGTCTTCACCTTGTGCATGTCCATGGAAACGCCAGCAGGAGAGACGATGTAGCCCAAGAACTCCACCGAATCCCTATCGAAAAAACACTTCTCCAACTTCGCGTACAGGCCATGCTCGTGAAGCCGCTCTAAAACTAGTCGTACATGCTTGTCATGTGCCGCCTGGTCCTTGGAGAAAATCAAGATGTCGTTGAGGTAGATCACCACAAACTGGTCCAAGAAGTCACGGAAAATGTCGTTCACCATGTGTGGAACACAGCTGGGGCATTGGTAAGGCCGAAAGGCATTACCGTGTACTCAAAATGTCCATACCTTGTACGAAAGGCAGTCTTCCACTCATCGCCGGGACGAATCCGTACAAGGTTGTAGGCTCCTCGTAAGTCGATCTTCGTGAACACCTTTGCTCCTCGCAGCCGATCGAGAAGTTCCGGGATCAATGGCAACGGGTACCGATTCCGAATGGTGACTTGATTCAAACCCCTGTAGTCCACAACCAAACGTAAACTCCCATCCTTCTTCTTGACAAAGAAGATAGGAGCTCCTGCAGGGGACTTTGAGTGACGAATGAAGCCGGATGCCAAGTTGTCCTCGATGTACTGACGAAGAACCTCCAACTCTGTGGTGACAATGCATAAATCGGTCCGAATGGTGGAGTCTTTCTTTCCGCAAGATCAATAGGACAGTCGTAGGACTTGTGAACAGGAAGAACTGCAGCCTTGTGCTTGTCAAAAACGTCCTTAAAGTCGTGGTATTTGGATGGTAGGGAAGAAGGAGGAGAAGGAGAAGGAGAAGGAGAAAAAACAGGGGAATCGGATACAGGAAAGGTAGAAGAGGACGTAGGAGTTACTTGAAAGGCAAAAAGGTGGAAGGGAGCAGGATCAATGGCGAGTTCATGCATGGTAGTAGTAAGAACTCGGAGAGGAGAAGGAGGGAGCTGTGACTGAAAAAGAGGAAGGATCTTGGGGGATGGAACAGAAGCAGGGTAACAGAAAGAAGCAGGATTGGAAAAAACCTGTGTGAGTGATGAGTGTACAGGATTGGAAGAATCCTGTACAGGAGTCCGTGGTTGCGCAAGAGTGGAAGAAGCCTGCGAATGTGCTGACGAATCAACAGGAGGTGATCAGGAGTGGAGAGAGCCTGCAGATATGCTGAGGAACTGATATGAGGTGAATCCTGTTGAGGAGGAGTCTTCAACACTGGTACAGGAACAGGCACGGTCAATCCTGTAGCTTGTACTGCCTTAGATACTAAGGATGTATTCTGCACGCAGGAAGGTACAGGATTGATCCTAGCAGTTGGAGAGGAAAACGTGAGCGTCCTAGACCTCCAGTCGATCTGCGGATTTGCAACAACGAACCATGGCATGCCCAAAATGATGGGAGTCGACCGAGTCTTGATCAAGTTGAAGGAAATTGAACAGTTGAATGTGCCATACCTGTAGGAGAGAGGTTCGGAAGCATGGGTAACTGCACCAGAAGCAATTAGACGCCCATCGGCCACCTTTACAGGAACTGCACGCTTCAACTTCACCACCGAAATGCCATGTTGAGTTGCAAACGTGTCATCCATGAAGCATGCATTTGCACTAGTGTCTAACAAGGCAAACTCCATGAGCTCTCGATTATTAAGATGAATGTGTACAGGAAACTTAAGTGACGGGATGGTATGAGCAGCACCAATGGAGCTTGCACCTACGTCCAACTTCGCGGCTCCTAGACAAAGTGGACATTGGAGTTTTCCGACTGAACTTCAGCTTCAACTTCACGCATCTTGAAGTTCCTGGCTTAATAGGACAATCTACCACCTTGTGTCCTGCTCCACCACAATACAAGCACAGGTTCTCACTGCGACAACGTTGCTTCTCGGCAGCGGAAAGAGAGCCACGCTTGGATTTCTCAACCTCCATAGGAACTACTCCAGAAGGTGGTGCAGGAACATGTACCACAGCTGCAGGATTGGTTTGCAGGAACTATTCACGGGATCTTTCCTGACGACGCTCAAACAAACGGTTGTCGCAACGAACAGCTTGTTGCTATCACGACCCGATACAGAATACATGATTCCGAATACAGAACATGGGTTGCAGGACTTTCCTACAGGATATTCCTACCAGGATTCCGGACACAGGATTCGGTTGCAGGATATTCCTACAGGATATGCCACAGGATATGCCTAGAGGATAAGGGACATGTGGACTCATCTTAGCCTCTGCATGCATGCAATCACTTTTGCATGCATGCAACCACTTTTGCATGCATGCCTAGATTAGCTCTTGGAGTTGTGAGCATAAAAGCTCCGACCTAATTGTTGTACAATCAGTTACTATCAACACCAGTCTTACTACGATCAATTCGTCTTGTCTTGTTCTCGTCTTGTTTCCTGTCCTGTTCCTGTCTCGCTCCTGTTTCCTGTCCTGCCCCTGGATCCTATCCTGCTCCGGGATCCTGTCCTGTTCCTGTCTGCTCCCGGATCCTATCCTGATCCTGTCTTGCTCTAGATCCGTCCTGTTCCTATTTCCAGTTCCTGTCCTGCTCTCGGTCCTGTTCCTGAGTCAGCCTTCCTGTCCTTGGAATCCTGTTCCTTCCTGGTTCCTGGATCGTGGCTTGACAGTTTGATAGTAACTGCTTCATAGTTCTCCGTTTTCCAGCTACCTTTTTCTTGATTCCTTTCCTTCATTTTCCTCCTTTTTTCTTTCCTAGATCATGGCTGATTTTGAGCGTTTTCAACACGAGCACCAAATGCTACTTCATGAGCTGGCCACTTTGCGCCAAGTGGTCACCGACCTGCAAGGTTCCACCACTGCGGCACATGCAGCTGCTGATGCATCCTCCAAGGCTGCTGCGCAGGCTCTCTCCCAGGCATCGGTGGTTCCCTCTTCATCAAACTTTTCTTCGGAGCCGAAGGTTAGCATGCCAGAGAAGTTCAGTGGTAATCGTGCCGATTTCCAAGGTTTCCTGAATCAGATCCGGCTCTTGATCCGTATGCAACCACGGCGCTACTCGACTGATGCTCAAAAGGTGGGTCTTTTGGCATCCTTACTAAGTGGATCTCCACGGGCTTGGGTTGCCCCCTTGCTGGAGCGTGACGATCCATTGATGGAAGACTTTGAAGGTTTCGTGGCTGCCTTTGAAGCCTGTTTTGGAGATCCTGATAAGTACCGTTCTGCATGCACGAAGTTACGGAAGCTCACTCAAGGATCCCGACCAGCTTCCGTCTATGCATCCGAATTTCAGCAACTTTGCACGAACATTCCATGGGACGAGACTGCATTGATCGAACACTTCCGTTTTGGGTTGAGGGACGACGTGAAGGACCTTCTCCTTACGTTACCGGATGCCCAAACATTAGCGGAGATCATGCAACAAGCTGTTCGTTGCGACAACCGTTTGTTCGAGCGTCGTCAGGAAAGATCCCGTCAACAGTTCCTGCAAACCAATCCTGCAGCTGTGGTACATGTTCCTGCACCACCTTCTGGAGTAGTTCCTATGGAGGTTGAGAAATCCAAGCGTGGCTCTCTTTCCGCTGCGAGAAGCAACGTCGTCGCAGTGAGAACCTGTGCTTGTATTGTGGTGGAGCAGGACACAAGGTGGCAGATTGTCCTATTAAAGCCAGGAACTTCAAGACGCGTGAAGTTGAAGCTGAAGTTCAGTCGGAAAACTCCAATGTCCACTTCGTCTAGGAGCCGCGAAGTTGGACGTAGGTGCAGGCTCCATTGGTGCTGCTCATACCATCCCATCACTTAAGTTTCCTGTACACATTCATCTTAATAATCGAGAGCTCATGGAGTTTGCCTTGTTAGACACTGGTGCAAATGCATGCTTCATGGATGACACGTTTGCAACTCAACATGGCATTTCGGTGGTGAAGTTGAAGCGTGCAGTTCCTGTAGAGGTGGCCGATGGGCGTCTAATTGCTTCTGGTGCAGTTACCCATGCTACCGAACCTCTCTCCTGCAGGTATGGCACATTCAACTGTTCAATTTCCTTCAACTTGATCAAGACTCGGTCGACTCCCATCATTTTGGGCATGCCATGGTTCGTTGTTGCAAATCCGCAGATCGACTGGAGGTCTAGGACGCTCACGTTTTCCTCTCCAACAGCTAGGATCAATCCTGTACCTTCCTGTGCAGGATACATCCTTAGTATCTGAGGCAGTACAAGCTACAGGATTGACCGTGCCTGTTCCTGTACCAGTGTTGAAGACTCCTCCTCGACAGGATTCACCTCATATCAGTTCCTCAGCACATCCGCAGGCTCTCTCCACTCCTGTAAGTTTGCGGTGTCCTGTACAGGGTTCTTCCAATCCTGTATCAGTGTCGAAGGTTCCTCCTCAACAGGATCCACCTCCTGTTGATTCGTCAGCACATTCGCAGGCTTCTTCCACTCTTGCGCAACCACGGACTCCTGTACAGGATTCTTCCAATCCTGTACACTCATCACCCACACAGGTTTTTTCCAATCCTGCTTCTTTCTGTTACCCTGCTTCTGTTCCATCCCCCAAGATCCTTCCTCTTTTTCAGTCACAGCTCCCTCCTTCTCCTCTCCGAGTTCTTACCACTACCATGCATGAACTCGCCACTGATCCTGCTCCCTTCCACCTTTTTGCCTTTCAAGTAACTCCTACGTCCTCTTCTACCTTTCCTGTATCCGACTCCCCTGTTTTTTCTCCTTCTCCTTCTCCTTCTCCTCCTTCTTCCCTACCATCCAAGTACCACGACTTTAAGGACGTTTTTGACAAGCACAAGGCTGCAGTTCTTCCTGTTCACAGGTCCTACGACTGTCCTATTGATCTTGCGGAAGGAAAGACTCCACCATTCGGACCGATTTATGCATTGTCACCCACAGAGTTGGAGGTTCTTCGTCAGTACATCGAGGACAACTTGGCATCCGGCTTCATTCGTCACTCAAAGTCCCCTGCAGGAGCTCCTATCTTCTTTGTCAAGAAGAAGGATGGGAGTTTACGTTTGGTTGTGGACTACAGGGGTTTGAATCAAGTCACCATTCGGAATCGGTACCCGTTGCCATTGATCCCGGAACTTCTCGATCGGCTGCGAGGAGCAAAGGTGTTCACGAAGATCGACTTACGAGGAGCCTACAACCTTGTACGGATTCGTCCCGGCGATGAGTGGAAGACTGCCTTTCGTACAAGGTATGGACATTTTGAGTACACGGTAATGCCTTTCGGCCTTACCAATGCCCCAGCTGTGTTCCAACACATGGTGAACGACATTTTCCGTGACTTCTTGGACCAGTTTGTGGTGATCTACCTCGACGACATCTTGATTTTCTCCAAGGACCAGGCGGCACATGACAAGCATGTACGACTAGTTTTAGAGCGGCTTCGCGAGCATGGCCTGTACGCGAAGTTGGAGAAGTGTTTTTTCGATAGGGATTCGGTGGAGTTCTTGGGCTACATCGTCTCTCCTGCTGGCGTTTCCATGGACATGCACAAGGTGAAGACCATCGTGGAGTGGGAGAGGCCCAAGTCGGTACGAGATGTACAATGTTTCCTTGGCTTTGCAAACTTCTACAGGCGGTTCATACAGGACTTCTCCAAGCGTGTACTTCCACTCACAGAACTCACCAAGCGCACAGGACTTTTCTCTTGGTCCGACAAGGCGGAACACGCGTTCACAACACTCAAGGACGTTTTCACGACAGCTCCGATTTTAGCACATCCTGACCCTTCTCATCCTTTCTTCATTGAAGCAGATGCCTCGGATTTTGCAGTAGGATCCGTGCTATCGCAAGTTGGAGAGGACAAGTTGCTTCATCCTGTAGCTTTTCACTCTCGTAAGTTCCTGTCGGCGGAGATCAACTACGAGATTCATGACAAGGAACTCAAGGCCATTGTGGATTCGTTTGAGGAGTGGCGGCATTTCCTGGAAGGTGCTGCACATCCTGTACAAGTTCTTACGGATCACAAGAACCTGGAGTACTTTCAAACGGCTCGGGTCCTCAGTCGGCGACAGGCTAGGTGGGCAGAGTTCCTATCACGTTTTGACTTCGTCATCGTCTACAGGCCCGGCTTTCGGAATGGCAAGGCGGACGCATTGTCTAGGCGCTCTTACCTTGCACCAAGCCCGGGCGATCCTGCATTTGACGGTCAAAGGCAAGTGTTGTTGGGTCCTGATCGTTTCCGGCTTGCGGCACTGCAGGTTCATCAGGCTCCAGCAAATTCAACACTCCTACAGGACGTCCGTTCGCAGTTGGCTACAGACGACTTGGCAAAGAATGTGTTCTCACACATTCATCCTGACGTTGCAAGTTCCTCTTCCTCCAGTTCCCGTCCAGACTACAACCTGTTCACCATACAGGATGGACTCCTGTACCGGGAAGGTCTCCTGTACGTTCCTGTTGGTATTTCCAGGACTCGCGTGGTACAGGATTGTCATGATACCCCGGCTACAGGACATTTTGGTGTGGCCAAGACAGTGGAGTTGGTGACTCGCAACTATTGGTGGCCGGGGTTGCGAGGTTTTGTGGAGAGGTTTGTACGGAGTTGTGACACTTGTAGCAGGTCGAAGATGCCTCATCATGCACCCTCTGGTCTTCTTCGTCCTCTTCCTTCCGTCTGCTCCTTGGAGATCCATTTCTATGGATTTCCTCACAGATCTTCCTCCTTCTCGTGGATTTGATGCAGTTCTTGTGGTGGTTGACCGTTTCACCAAGCAGGCTCATTTCCTACCCTGCAACAAGACAGCTACAGGTCAGACAACTGCCGAGTTGGTGATCCGCGAGGTGTTCCGACATCATGGTCTTCCTGAGAGCATTGTTTCCGATCGAGTCCACAATTCATGTCCAAGTTTTGGCGAGAGCTTCTTTGGAGTCTACAGGTCAAAGCGGATCTTTTCTTCAGGATATCACCCACAAACCGATGGGCAGTCCGAACGCACAATTCAACCTTAGAAGTATCTTCGTTGCTTCATCAGTTACCAGCAGGACAACTGGTTGGACCTCCTTCCAATGGCGGAGTTTGCCTACAACAACTCCATCCACGCATCTACAGGACAGACACCCTTCTTTGCTCTTACAGGCCACCACCACGTTTTGACTTTGCTCCTCCCGCTTCTCCTTCTTCCGCTCTTGCAGTACAGGATCGTCTTCAGCATCTTCGGCAGGTACAGATGATCTCTAGGTTCATCTTCAACAGGCACAGGAACGATACAAGCATCATGCTGATGCTCACCGTCAGCCGGCACCTGCATACAAGATTGGTGATCTCGTGTGGCTTCTTCGTCGACACATTCGCACCAACAGGCCTTCTTCTAAGTTGGATTTTTACGATTGGGCCCTTATAGGATCGTGGCGGAGGTAAATCCTGTAGCTTTCCGACTCGAGTTACATCCACGGTGAAACTTCATCCTGTGTTTCACACCTCTTTGTTGGAGCCGTATCATCCTTCTTCTCTTCCCGGTCGTGTTTCTTCTCCTCCCCCCCTGTGGTCATTGACACGGAACCTGAGTACGAAGTCGCAGCCATCCTTGACTCTCGTCTTCATCGTCACCAACTCCAATACTTGGTGGATTGGAAAGGGTACCTACCTACTGATCGCACTTGGGAACCTGCATCCAACTTACTCCATGCTTCTTCCAAGGTTGCTGCCTTCCATCGGCATTATCCTGCTAAACCAGGTCCCAAGACTCGTGGAACTCGTCTTTAGGGAGGAGGTGCTGTCACGACCCGATACAGAATACAGGATTTCGGATACAGGACATGGGTTGCAGGACTTCCTACAGGATTCCGGATACAGGATATGGGTTGCAGGATTTTCCTACAGGATATTCCTACCAGGATTCCGGACACAGGATTCGGTTGCAGGATATTCTACAGGATATGCCACAAGATATGCCTAGAGGATAAGGACATGTGGACTCATCTTAGCCTCTGCATGCATGCAATCACTTTTGCATGCATGCAACCACTTTTGCATGCATGCCTAGATTAGCTCTTGGAGTTGTGAGCATAAAGCTCCGACCTAATTGTTGTACAACTATCAACACCAGTCTTACTACGATCAATCTTTGTCTTGTCTTGTTTCCTGTCCTGTTCCTGTCTCGCTCCTATTTCCTGTCCTGTTCCTGGATCCTGTCCTGTTCCTGTTCCTGTTCTTGTTTTGCTCCCGATCCTATCCTGTGCTTTCCTGTTTTGCTCCCGGATCCTATCCTGATCCTGTCTTGCTCCTAGATCCGTCCTGTTCCTATTCCTAGTTCCTATCCTGCTCTCGGTCCTATTCCTGAGTCAAGCCTTCATGTCCTTGGAATCCTGTTCTCTTCCTGGTTCCTGGATCGTGGCTTGACAGGTGGATGTCAAGAAGCGTTGATAAAGTCACGATTAACAAAACTGCAAGGGAATGTATGTTTTCTGAAGCTTAAAGCAATTACAAAATTATAAAATATCATATATTTAATATTCATAATTATTATAAACTCTTTAATAATAGTACCAAATTGTATACTTAACTATATAAATTTAAAAAATGATATGGAAGATTGACTATATTATTATAGGATTTATATATATATTATTACTACTTACAAATTTTTAATTAATAATGTTATATTTAAATATTAATATTTTTAATAACAAACATCAATATTTTATAATGTACCTTTATGCTCTTCCTTAATTGTTATATTAGGCAATATATTAATAATTTAATACCTTCTACTTTATAATGTTATTAATTTTGTTCAATGAATGCTATAATTTATTAAAGGGTAGAATACAAAATAGAAATTCTAAAGAATATTCTCTTTTCAAACATATATTTTAAAGAATATTCCTTTAATATTAGAAAATGCTAATTAAATAGCTAAAATTGCTAATTATTAGGAAATGGGACTATAGCCATGCCCATTTTAGTTACAACTTGCATCCTCATTTCGATTACATGTTTATGGAACCATTCCATACCCAAAACAAAGTCAAACCCCGTCATATTCAAGACAACTAAGTCTAGCTTAGCCTTCCAATCTTTGATTTGGACAGGAACTGCCCTTGCTATATTATTAGTATTTTGAGAACCTTTGCCAAAATTGATCTTTATTTCACACATCTTTATTACATCCAAATTCAATCGACGAGCTAGACTAGTCGATATGAAGTTGTATGTTGCTCCAGTATCGATCATCATTCGGACTCGGTCCCCTCGTATCCTTCCTGTCAAATATAGCAAAGGGTCAGTTTTGTCTTGAATAGCGAATAAGGCAGGTTGTGTCTGGCACAACATTACCTCTTCTGACTCATCTTCCGGATCTTCAAGCGTTTCTGGTTCAGCAACTTCCTCTTCTACCATCGCCTTGAAATGTCCTGATTGTTGTGAGGGTGCCTGACACTCTTTAGCAAAATGACCAGGCTTGTTACAATTATAACATTTCACAACCCCGCCTGCGGAACGCGGGGGAGCAGACTTTGGAGCCGATCCTTTGGCCTGCTGAGGAGGTGGTAACGCCAATGGTTTCCGAAATCCGGTGGGTCTTGATGTGTCCAAGAACTTGGAACTACCGACAAAGGGACTTGCATTCGAATTGATGGCGATTGATCTGGTCGCCTATCAAACCTTCTAAACCCAGACTTTAGAGGAAACTTCCTTGGTTTAGGTTTTGCTTCCTCCCCTTTGTACAAGTCTTCTAACGACATGCCATAAGCAACCTTTTGAGCTGCCTCTTGACATTCCCGATAGCTTGTTGGCTTGTACCTTAAGATTTCTCTTCGTTTCTCATTCAAGCTAGCCATGAAGCAACTTCGAGCTTCATCATCACTCATATTTGGCACCAATCGCCGTACACTTTCGAATCGATAAACGTGGTCCATTGGACTTCCCCGAACTCCCTGTTGACAAAGTGCCAGGTCAGCACGCAATCGCAAACCGAGATCATCCGGCATATACTGCTTTTTGATCTCCTTTTTCATGTGCTTCCAGCTATTTCGGTATCCACATTCACCTTCAACAATTCGCCACCAAGTCTTAGCTTCTTCTTTAAGAAACTGCTTGGCACATGCAACCTTTTCTGTCTTTCTCACGGAAGCAGCCTCGAAATAGCTTTCCATATCATACAACCAGTCATCCAAAACCTTGTAATCCTTTGAACCCATGAAATTCGAAGGCTTTACCGGTTTGAATTTACTGGGACCTCTACCAACTTCTTCCGTCGAAGAATCTGATTCAGAGGAACCTGACTCTGAGTCATGCTTCTTCTTCTTTTTCCGTGTGTCTGGTTGCGGAACATCTGGCACTGCAGTATTCGTTGGAATCCAAACGGCAACATTATGATTCGGTCGTTCAACCCAAACATCCCTCAAAGTTCATTTAAGGGCATCCATCATTATTTCTCGCCAACCAGGTCGTTGTCTAACTCTAGGGGGTGACCTGGATCAGCCTCATCCATCTCCTCATTTTGAGCCTCTGCGACAGCCCTCTCTGCCTCAGGCTCTGGTTGCTTTCTTTTGCTCATCGTATTGAACCCTAGTTTCAACACTCGAGAATATGCTGGAATATTCCCAATGTGAAATTGGAAACACCCTGCACAGGTTGTACACCCACACACATCACTTAAACCTAGCATAAGATTTCGGACATACCTAGAATCTACGTCGACTCACTGAGCAAGTGTTCTCCGAATTTGACAACTCACAGGATCAAACTCTCTGCGCAGAATACAGACATGTCAACCGAAAGCAATAGAGTATATCAAGAATTTAGAGTTATCTAAACATTGAAACACCCTACGACTTAAGGCAGTCCTACTGACCGCAGAGAACTTGCTCCGATACCAATTGTCAGAGTTTTTACCTGGTGCCACAAAGGCGGCTTGCCAGGTGCCAACCTGGAATCCCCTCTTGGAAACCCCACGGAACCTGGTAAAGTAACCCGTATTAGGAACCCAAGCCTTAGGAAGTCAAACCCCTAGCTGACTAAGTCCACAAACGAGACTCACCTTGTGAATCAGGATACACGGACTAGCCGAGCTTTAGGTGTCGTTCCTAGCTTGGCGTGGTTGAGGCGGCCGGAGCAAGGCCTCAACCACTAGTTTTGCGGAACGTGAACTCGGGCAATGTCTTTGAGCTTGCGGGCAGGTTTTGGACCAAGGAATTGACTAACTCCTTGGAAGTGACGTGCCCCTATCTCAAAGGCAAGATCCTGCCAACGATAAGGATAGTCTAACCCTAGGGTGGGTTGTACCCCTGTCGTGTGGAAGTTTGGGCGGCACAACGGAGGGTTGCACCTTGACGACACAAGCTTAGCTTGCACCGGTAGGAGGTTAACGAGCTCTCTTGAACCCAGGAAGCCTCACTACATATACTCTACCTTATTTATGTGACGGACCCCCCCCCCCCTGTTTACCTAAATGAGTAAGTGGGCTGGCACGGAAATGCCAGCCCTTAGAGAAATGGTTGTCCTAACCTAATCCTAAACCTAACCCCTAGGGGGGGGTTTAGGGTGGGGTTAGGGCAACCCTAGGGTTAGGTCAACCCTAGGTGTCCCTAACCCTTATTTTGACAAGCTATATTTGCAAAGAACCCTAACCTGGAACGTCAAACGGGGGAGAGTTTCTAGAAGGTAAGTCTAGCTTCGCCTAGAGTTTTTGCAAATACCTAATGACACCCGGCCGGACCATCACTAGATACCCAAGTGCACTAAACGGGCATGTTTCCTACTACATCTAGGGTTCGTCACACAACTCGGTAAGTAACAACAGTCAAACCCCAAAGTAAAGGGTCGAGTCATAGTAAAAACTATGACACATTGTCATAAACAAACGTCATAATGTCTAAGTTTTAAAACAAATAAAAACAAATGACTATATCACTCTAACACCAAAAAAACTACTTACTTATCGAGATCATTTTCTCCAAACACTTGCCTTACAAGGTCTATGTCTTACATGCTCAAACAACACTCTTGCTAAGACATCTCTCCTATATGAGTTTAAGTAGCCACTCATGGCCTGATATATATTGTTTGTTGTTGTATCATTGTCATGTCCTTCAATTGCTTTTGTTAAAGCTTCCATCAAAGTCAATCCTATTGTTTTCACCTAATGTAAATTATAAAAAAATGTTTTGACTACCTCACTTTCATCAAAATTACATCTATCTTTCACACTTTCCAGAGTTAATGTACTCTCTTTTTTAGTTTTTATTATAACTTCCAACTCTTTCTCAACTTTAGTCATTCAAGCATCCTTAAAATTATTATTATGTAAAAGCACAAGTTATGAAGAACATGTAACCACTTGATTCAGCATATACTTTAATTTGTTATTATTCCTTTTCATAAGAATCTTAAAATGAGCTTTTAGTTCACCAATTGCACACTTTATTAACATATGAGTGCTAAATTGAATGAAGTTTCAATAATACTTCTTTTGTAGGGAGACAACATTCAAGGTTTAGCAGCATACGCAAAATTTTTAATTACATAATATAATTCAAGATGTCCCTTTGTAATTCTCAAACCATTTGTTGATCTTTTAAAAACATTAAAGTTGTGCAAGCTATCTACCCATAAGATTATTATAATAGAAAGGGCTTTCATTCTATCATACATTAGTTAATTATCTTAACAAGCATTTATAAATAACTTTTGTCAATGGCTCCAATAACACTAGGAATGTCTCTAATCCTTCAACTCTTCAATTAGCTTCTTTAGCCTTTGTGGTGATGGCCAAATAATGCATTTATCTTGAAACTTTATTTTTATTACATTTTAGAACTTCTTAACCATCTTTTACACCATTATCATTACAATATTATACTTATTACAATATCCTTGATGAGATTATCTGTCATAGTTCTAACCTGGTGAGTTGACTACCTAGGTAAAGATTGTGGATATGGGCAAAAAGACCCAAGTGGACCTAGGGGTCATCATGACCAGGGGCCCTCTCATAAACACCAATTGGCCCTTTGCCTAGTTGGCATAAGGGAGAGGGAAAGGTTGTGATATTTGGTAGCGGAGCAGTCTCGGGTTCGATTCTCATCAGGGGATGAACTTTGAGTAAAGCTCATGCCACTAAGGTTGGCGCACTTGTCCTTGTCTAATTGGCGCACTTGTCCTTGTCTAACTAAACCCTTCGATCACATGTGTACAGCCAAGCGGCTCTGTGATCGCCTCTGGCCTGATTGACATGTGATGTCCTTGTCTAACTAAACCCTTCGATCACATGTGTACAGCCAAGCGGCTCTGTGATCGCCTCTGGCCTGATTGACATGTGATGCAAGTACAACTTGTGGGCTGGGTTGCGAGTCAAACGTAAGTAGAGCTAAGCGTGAGTAGAAACGCCTCTGGCTGCACCTTCTAGAGGAAGGGCATGAGTAGAAACGCTTCTGGCTCCACCTTCTAGAGGAAGGGCATGAGTAGAAATGCGACGCCTCTGGCTCCCTTCTGGAGGAAGGCATAGTAGCAACGCCTCTGGCTGCACCTTCTAAAGGAAGGGCATAGTATAGCAACGCCTCTGGCTGCACCTTCTGGAGGAAGGCATAGTATAGCAACGCCTCTGGCTGCACCTTCTAGAGGAAGGGCATGAGTAAAAACGCCTTTGGCTGCACCTTCTGGAGGAAGGCATAGTAGCAACCCCTTGAAGTCTGTGGATGAGGGCATCCACTTTCTCCCTTGAAGTCTATGGATGAGGGCATCCACTTTCTCAAATGGGTGGAGAGTGTTATAGTTTTAACCTGATGAGTTGACTACCTGGGTAAAGATTGTGGGATATGTGGAATAAATGGGTGAGAGTGTCATAATTCTAACTTGGTGAGTTGACTACCTGGGTAAAGATTGTGGGATATGTGGGATATGTGGGCAAAAAGACCCAAGCGGACCTGGGTCATCATGACCATGGGCCCTCTCATAAACACCAATTGGTCCTTTGCCTAGTTGGCATAAGGGGAGAGGGAAAGGTTGTGACATTATCAATGCCTAGCTTAGTAAGGGCAACACACACTTACTTCTTGAGTGGAATGGCTTGTCGTAGATGGGTGTCATACTACTACAAGCATGGGGCAAGTTCTATATAGAGAAACAAGAAAGTATCTCATGATATATGCATTCTCAACTTGAACATATATAGCATCATTGTAATTGTCATACATCCAAATGGATGGAGAGTTTATGTTTGCCTTGCCATTGCATCTAATGACCAATTCAAATGCTTTAAAAAGTAACTCAATTATTAACATATCAATCATGTTAATAGTTTCTTTTAACATACTTGGCTATGGATTCTAAGTAAAGATAAATGAATCATAAGCAACTCATTTGAGTTGTAATTGATTGTGATCTTCATTTGATAGCCAAATGCCCAGCCTTTCCTGCTTCAAATGCAATTTAGGGTAGCTTAAAAACCTTAAATTGTAATTAATAAGAAAAACTCCCTTAACAATAGTCAAATGAAAATTGTGCACTAGTAATTCTTTTTTTAATTTAATTAACTACTTTAAGTGTAAAACCATATGGTAGCTATTATTAATGATGTGACATTTTTCTAATTTACTAAAGGCCAAATAACTACTTACTAATGGAAACTCAGCCTAAGTTACTTTAACTTTATAAGGTTGTTATTCTTTAGATTGGTTAATACTAAAGTTTCTACTTAAATTAAATTCACACAAACCCAGCTTAACTACTTAAGTAGCATTTTAACATGCTTCTCTTAGCTTAATAAAAAAGTTTTATTCACACTTTATTTTTTATTTTGTAACCAAAGTGGCTAAGTAGTTCGACAAACGAGTTTTAGAAACTTTATAAACTCTATAAACTCTCCAACAATATTTGCTTCCTACTGAATTGACTAGCAAGTTGATATGATACAAGTTATTAGCACCATCATTAGAATGTATTTCTTAACATCTTAAACTTTTTTTTTTAAATCCCAAAAGCCTACTTCACTGTAACTCAAGTGAAGATTAAAGTTCTTTTTGCACTAAAGATAAATGTTAAATAACTTTTTAGTATGATGACATAATCAATGAAGAAAAATTGTAACCTCCATCATCTAGTAGGTAAGACTTGAGCTAATGATATTCAACTAAGTTATATAGGGAACTTGCATAACTTCTTGATTTTTATTATTTAATAGAAAGAGCTATCCCTTCATACTCTTGCATCATGAGTTGATCTTAAAAATCCAATGTTCACATTTAGAAATCTTATATTTGAAACACATATAACATGTATTATTATATAGTACGTGCAAAATACATCATGAACAAACAACAATAAACTAATTACATGTAGTGACAATTGCGACCATAGTAATCCATACCATCTTTAGCCAATTACAAAATCTCAAAATGTGTATAATTGATAATGCCACAAACACTTGGGAATAAACAATGTTCACTAAAGTTCTCTTACATTTTCTGAAATGCCTCTCCCTTTGGTTAATGAAACATGTATCAAACATTTTAATAATGGCTTTGCAAATGATGCTATAATGTTGTAATTTCACTATTGGGTCGTTGTCCATGTGTTTTAGAAACCTTGAAGCACACTCATAAATAAGTCTTATAGGTGATTTCTTTTAATACCGAATTTCTTAAATAGTTCTAAGTAATTAATTCCTCTAAGCAATTTATATAAGTAACACACCACATGAAAAAGATATGGTACATGTGCTCTCCAATTTGTAGTTTTCTTCTCAAACACCAATAAAGACAACTTTTTAAAATGTCCAAACAAAAGTTTTGGAACATTGCTGATATTGAAGGTGTCCAATAAGAACTTTGTTCACATATGGATATAGCATAGCCACATTTGCACTTTCTTCCTCCTTAAACTCAAGTTGACACCTCTTCTATTGACACTCATACTCCATTCTTTATTGCTTTAGTCTTACACATCAATGTTTCATTGTTGTTGTTGTTGTCTATTCATTGTGTAAAAGAGCTATTAAAAGTGCTATTGCAAACCCAAGAAAACTTCATGTTTATCTATGTATAAAAACAGAATCTAATTTTATCTATATCAGTCAACTAATGGTGAAGAAGTTTTGTAACTCCCTTTAGCAATCAAAGTAATGTGTGTTTGAGTTATGTTTGTTTTTTTGTCTAGACGTTCAATCTCAATTACATGTTTACACTTAAACCTCTAGATTTCCATTACTTTATCATTTTCTTGCTCCTTAGTATGTTGTTTTCAATCTCAAGCAATAAGCTTCTTTCCTCTTCTTGTCCTTAATTGCTTTTTTAATGAATCTCGATGCATTGTCTCTTGGTAGTTTTGATGCACTCTTTCTAATTTGAGGAGTAAAATATCAATTGCATTACATCTACAAATCCTTGAAGATCGATACTGTCGTTATTACAAAAGGAATATATAGAAATTACCAGAAAAAACACATACTTATTATTTGCACTTTTGGTTTTTAAAGACAACGACAAAGTGTGCTTCTATTTCAGCCTTACGTCTAAAACTCTATTCCAAAAAGATTAAATGTAACTAACACAAACAAAAAAACATATAAAGAATTTCTTACCCATCGATGCTACTTGTAAGAGTCATATATCCATTTCTTCTTACAATGCTCTCCTTTTATGTAAATGCCTTCTTTCTCAAGTAGTTGCCCACTTTAAAATTGGTTTAAGAGCTCTGGAAGAATTACTTCCGATTCTCTTGTAATTTTTCTCTCCCAAAAATTATTATATATAAAATGTGAGTTAATTCTATTAGAAAGAATATACTTATTAAATCATTAACCAGGGTTGTTGACTATGGAGGAGAAGCCGCTGCTGCTGTTGACGGTGCCGGAACTAGAATCGGCGCTGACAGGTCCGTTCAATCTGCTGCGATTCTGGAATGAACAAGACAAGGAATTCGTCTTCAAGAATTCCAGGAAGATTAAGGCTCTTGTGGTGAGTCCTCTGTTTCCAGTAATGGTGAAGTGCTTGATTCGCTTCCGGGCTTGGAGGTTGTTCAAACCTGCAGTGTTGGGCTGGATAAGATCGATCTGAAAGCATGTAAGGAGCGGGGAATTGCAGTTTCGTACCTTCCGGACGTTGTGACGGATGAGACTGCAGATACTGCCATGGCCCTTGTGCTCGCTACAATGCGGAGGATATGTGCTGCCCATCGCTATGTTCGTCAGGGGCTCTGGCCTGTCCACGGTTGCTTTCCTCTAACTTTCAAGGTACATGTATTGTATAATATTGACCACAGGTGTACATATGTCAGAAGATATATGCTCAGCATGTGAACACATGCACAGAAAGGGATGTGTATGTTGTGTGTGTGTGTGTGTGTGAGAGAGAGAGAGAGAGAGAGAGAGAGTGTGCATTAGCTTATGTGCAGTGTACACTAATGTACATATGCATTGAGACTCAGTATGGTCTCAATGGCTTTTAATGTCTATGCTCAACAGGTGAGTGGGAAAAGGATGGGAATTGTTGGGCTTGGAAGAATAGGAGCATCCATTGCAAAGAGAGCAGAAGGATTCGACTGCAGGATATCATACTATTCTAGATCAAAGAAGCCTGTTCCATATACTCAATATGAGAGCTTGGTGGAGCTGGCTGAGAACTCTGACATTCTAGTGGTAGCCTGTGCACTAACCAAGGACACTATACACCTTGTAAACAGAGAGGTAGTGTGTGCGTGTGGGAGAGAGAGAGAGAGAGAGTTTGAAACCTGTTATTATATCAGGTTTTAAATGCACTGGGCAGCAAGGGGACACTGATCAATATAGCAAGAGGGGCAATAGTTGATGAGAGAGAGATGGTGTGTGCATTGGTAGAGGGTAGACTGGGAGCAGCGGGATTGGACGTGTTTGAGAACGAACCACGTGTTCCCCAGGAGTTGTTCGAGCTTGACAATGTAGTTCTGTTGCCCCATCTAGGCACTGCAACTTATGAAACACGCACAGACATGGTTAACCTCGTTGTGGCTAACCTAGAGGCCCATTTCTCTGGTAAACCCTTGCTTACACCCGTCCCTTAATGGGCCTCTCGGTTAGCCTCAACGAGGTTAACATAAACATAAACATAAACTCCTCATAAACATTGTGATTAATTTTAATTTCAAGATGCACATCATTGTTAAATTATGATATCTTAATAATTATATAAATAATGATAATTTATATAAATTTACAAAATTTCTTTCATATATGTGTTTATATTAATCATTAATAATAATGTATAGTATATATCAACTTTTGTCCTAAATTTGAAGTAATAAAAATATTATATAATAATTGCATATTTATATAACTTCCAATATTAATATGCAATTATATTTGTATGTATATGTGGATCATCAATATAATTATATATATATAAAAGCTTACACAACTACACCATAAACACACACATCAATGTGTAGAATGATTTAAACTTGGGCAGCAAGCATACAATGATGGTGATTTATTGCACCACACACGCAACAGGCCCCTGTTTTAGGGCTCTGGAGTTTAGGGTTCTTCAATGGCGAGTAGAGGACAGTCTCTGCAGAGGTCTGGAATGCTCTCGAGGAGCAGCTGTTTCGGCTGTTCACGGAGTTTTCTCAGCTCGTGGACAAGCCGGGTGCGTGCGTGCGTGCGTGTGTGAATGCAGGACGGATTTTAGTTAATACACGCACACATTCTCTCTCTCTCTCTATCTATATATAAACATGCTATAAAGTAGAGTAAAACGTGTAGAATAGGCATCAGAACTTATGCACACAAATCTGTTGACGTCTATGTAGATATGTCCGTGTGTGCGTGTATGTGTGTTCATTTATCTATCATTGCAGAGGTTAAGAAGCGAATATCTGATGCAGTACAAGGAGGACAAGTAAGAATATGCTTTTTTGTGTTTAATTAGTATTAACCTTCTTGTTTAAAGGAAGCGTGAGTGTGACAACTGAAATTCAAGAGGAAATTTTCTTGCGAATGGGTGTTGGTAATACAAAATTCAATATATATAGATCTATATAGGCACACACACACGTGTGTGTAACTCCAATACATTGTTTTCTTTTGTTTTTCCAGAACCGAAGTTTGGTATTACATCTCTTGGGAAGGTGAACACTATTTACAAGGATGATCGTGAGCTCATGCTTAAGTTTTATGAATTTGTTGCACGGTCAGTTTGTATACATACATACGTACATAGGTGTATATACAATCCTACATATATGCATGCACATATGGATGTCAACATATGTAGGTAACAAAGTCACTGGTAGAATACTTTCACATAATGATGTAATGGATATTCTCTCTCTCTCTCTCTCTCTCTCTCTCTCTCACACACACACACACACACACACACGCATTTTTTCTTTGTAGGGAGGAAACGGCTTGTGATGAAGCCGAGCTCGGCAAGGATTCATTTCAACAAAAGATGCAACAATTTCATAAATCTCAAGAACAGGTGTGTAATCTATTGTTCTTTTATACTATAGTTTATTACTAACATAACAAATATCAAGTCCAATATAAAATCTGTTCATATTAATTTGATTTGTTGTATACAGCAACTTAAGGTGTTACAACAGCTCCGAAATCTTTCATTAGACAAGCAACAAGTGTTTCTTCAAGAGGTCTGTACATATATTAATTTATTTTCTCATCTTTTATGTATAAGTCTTAACTCTCTCGCCCCCTGCTCTCTCACTAACACACGTGTATATGTGCTTGTATACAGTTGCAAGCACGTATGCAGCACCTACACAAGCAGGGTGTACCCAGCATGAGTGCTCGTGACATTCAAGACTTCTTTCAGCAGTTTCAACAACGTTCATAAGTCTTTAACGAGTTTTAACGGTACGTTTTATTACAAATATAAAATCAAAATATTAAATGAAGTCGGCGGTTTCGTCACTTCTACATTTATAAGTTGAGACAATCTGTATGGTACCAAGATAAACTAGCTTTTTATTAATTTCTAGAACATGTGCACGGCAATGTATTAATGTACGTCTGGTCATATTGATACACACAAACTCACATACACGTGTCCTTACACAGCAACGGAGTTCTAATTGCATCATATATCAGTACTGTCTTGTATTTATAACATATATACATGATTGACTAAGTTGGGATTATATCAAGGGAAATGTGATTGGACGACATCTCTATCTAGTTTTCATACACACACGCACCAACTCATTTCCAACGTCTATTAATATGCATATATGTATATGTATATAGTTGTGTAGATGTTAGGTCGAGTGATGATTGCTATTACAAACACACGCGCACACACAACATATTATATAATGTATACATCATTGTGTGTGTGTGTGTGTTGTGGATGCAGTTGAAGCACTTTGTAACCTAGTCTGTCGCGTTTTATACGAGGTAGGCTTGTTTTACCAGATACTACAATACACACTTATCAATTTTTGTACACGACACACAAGGTTAGAGAGATTTATTCTGTGCATGATAAGGCATGTGAAATACAACAGGTCCACAACAAAGATGTAATAATACAATATACACTTATGAGTACACACGTATATATTATATATTATAGACACGTATAAGCAGTTTTATTTCATATTTTATAGAATATACAATACACAATATCATCTAGAGCAATTTTAAAATAAATTTCGAATTAGATACGCACATACACATTTTGCACTCGCTAATTGACAAACCTGCAGTTGTTCCTCACTTGTCCTTGTCTGCCGGTAAGCACATTAGACGAGGTAAGCTTTCTGTATGCACTCGCAAACGTATCGAAGAACTCGTTCTGGTTCTGTGCAAATCTGGACACTGCAGGCCTTGTCCTTGGGTCCGTTGCCACCTCCGCATCTATGGTAAACAGCCCCAGGTTCCCCATAGCCTCCTACAAGTATTTGTGCATGTGTGAAGACGTATGTACACGTATGTTTGCATGTGTGTATGTTTCTATGCAGATATATGTATGCTCTCTCTACATATAAACATACGTATGCTATGTTTCTATGCATATATATGTATGAATCTAAATGTATGATATATATACACATACATTTATACGTACTGACACATATGGATATGTATGTGTACCTGGTAGTAGCGATTATCGAATCTGAGGCTGGTGAAGTCATTCATAACGGTAGTGACATTGATCAGCATGCGAGGGTCTGACACGGGGCAGCTCAGCCGAAGGCGTGTTGCATACGGAAAACTCAGCTTCGAATCCTGAGACGGGTACAGTCTATTTATGATGTTACGCAGTGCCCCACACCTAGCGTATGTCCCCCTGCACACACATACGTGTCACTCTGCACACTAGTTGCGGGGCACTGCGTGCATTCGTTGCATGCATGTCTTTTGTGTGTATTTCTACACACACATACATATACATATACATACATACATATAATATTTATACACGCACCATGTAATACCAAATATTACATGTGTCACCAATCTTGCAACTTCACATTAAACACATGACTATCTGCCTACCTATATAAATGCCTACTCACGTACGTATATTCTTATATTCCAAAAGCAGATGTTAAAATATTCAACAAACTTTGGATCCGAGCATTCCCACGTGGAAAAATGAATGAATATACATATTTATATAATAATGTACACACACCCTCTGCTATATGAGCATATAGCCAAGTTGCGATATCCTGTGGAAACACACACATGTGTGTGTAATATATACAGACATGCATCGTGGTTTAGTGTTTGAAACTTTTGAACAGTCACGTCAATCTGAGAGTGAGGTGTGTGTGTCTCACACGCCACACACACACACATACCCATGATGGCAACACTTTCATCAATAGACATCCCTTTAGAACCAAATATACTTAGAAACGTATCCACGTTGATAGTTACACGTGGCAACTCCACGTCTGCAGCACGATTACTGGTAAATGTAGCATCCCTCCTACCCAATGGTATCCGAAAGTCGGGTCCCCCAGACAAGGCAACTGCATCCCTCCCCGCCAAGGCAATCAAATCCGCACACGACACCTACACATACGTGTGCGTAAGCATATGTATATACTAAAACACATATGTGTATACACATACCTTCCCAGCACCACATTGTGTATCAACGGCAGCTTTCACTCTGTCTATGATCGCAAGCTGGCGAATTCCGAAGTTTCTATCTGATATTAGCTCACTTGTAATACCTCCCCTTGTGTTTAGCATTATAGAGGCATCACATCCCTGCAGATATATACACACACACAAGTATTATACATACGCATATGCAGTAATGATAACCATCTTGTACAAGAATTCTATGGAGAAATGCAGGAAACTTACCCCGACTTGACAGTCATGAAATGAGAGGCGGAGAAGAGCTGCAGCTGCCGTTGGATCACCCATGAGGCTCGTCATGAGCGTCGATCTGACTGTACTCTCCACTCGAGGACAGGAACTCCTATAGAAATCATATGAAAGTTGGGAGAGCACAACCGGGAAGTGAAGAAGAACAATGCAGACTGCTGCGAGGAATTGCAGGAAACCCATGGCCGGCCCAAGTGTGCAGAGCACTGAATCCTCGCTTTTATGGGCGGTTTCTACAGGAAAGAGACAATCTGCAGTCAGGGAACAAGAGATTTACATAGAGAATTTCTATTTGTATATGAGAATAATATATCGAGTTGTTGTGTTCTTGGCTTTTGGTAAATGAATGCTTGACTTTGCACGCAAAAGAAAAAGTGTTGTTTTTTTTTTATTTATGTGATTCCACGAATTAAATGTACCTGCTGTGTTTAAAGAGCCTAATGGAATGTGGAGAGAGCGGTGCGGTGCGTATTGCAAACTCAAGGGGGGTTTAAATACGAGTTACCAACTTAATTTAAGCGCGTTAGTTGTACGGAATATACACCAGCTTAGTAATAATGAAAGCATATATAGACATTGCAATACAACAGACATTACGCGTATATATATATATATATATATAGACATTGCAATGCAACAGACATTACGCGTATATGTATATATACAATGTCTATATGTTCATAGACATTACGCGTATATATATATATATATATATATATAGATATTGCAATACAACATGACATAATTTAGTTAACATAATATACGGTGATATTATTATTATTATTATCATTTTTTAAATATTCTCTTGCCACAATCATTTAATAATATAAAATAATGTATTAATTACATAATGTGATATATATGTTTTTGATGAACGTGTAATAGTATTATGAATTTATAAATGATATAGATGTATATACATGCACACCTGCAAAAAAGTTTCATGCATATTTAATTACATTTTTTAAAAATAAACTTAATAGTATTAAAATATTCTCTTCTTCACATGATATTCGATTATCGCATATTCCCCTCTATCTCTTAGTAGGTTATATATCATGTGAAAAATATACTTGATATAAAGCAGAAATATCATGTGAGTCTCGGAACAGAGTGCTTTTAGAAACTAATGTAAATATATACTGTTTTATAAGACCTTAATCTCTAGGTTTAGGGTTTATCTACCAACTTAATGTGTGATATAACCTGGTACTCTACAGATTCCAATATGCCAAAGTTTTTTCTCCAAACCCAAAATGTACGCATACAACAGAAGATGACATGTGTGTGCGTGTGTGTGGCCCATGTGTGCGGTGCTCTGAAATGTTGGGACCTTTTGCTCCCAAAGCTCTTGTTTGGTGTGTGCGTGTGTGCATGCGTGCGTGTGAAGAGACGTAACATGGTATATATAAGGTCATGTGGTGAATATCGTGACTTTCGGCTTAAGATATTTAGAACAGCATTAAAGCCAGGTGCACACACACGCACACGCACACGCACACACACATTCCTTGTACTTCAGAAAACTCGTACTTGTTGATTTTATTTCATATAGCTATATTATTTTTAATTTTTTTTGTTTCATTTCACAAAAACTGTATATATTCGCTCTACGTACACACCACCAATATGTCTATGTAGAAGACACGAGACGATAACGTGCATGCTTAACAATCGCAATAACAACTCAACACATTAAGTATGTTTATTTCACTAATTTATTAAACTGATTTATGATTTAAGTACACAAACACAAAAAATAAGCATAAAAAATTAGATTTTGTCAACGATGTAATGGATACTGATGTGCATGAATACAAATATATGTATTTACATTGTGTGTATAAGAGAGAGAAAGAAAATTAAATCTTAGGAAAGTTACATATTTACCATGAAATTTTTATATTTACATAAAATTTAAAATTATATTAATCTCTAGAAATAAATAAAATTATTTTAAGAAATAATGTTTACAATAAATTTTTAATAGTTATACATATAATATTCTTAATCATGCTTAATATGAATTCTTATTTAAGCAAATCTAAATACTATTATTTTAAAGATTTGTATTGGAATTTGATATGAAATAAAATAGTATTAGTTAAATATCTACATTTAATCTAATTAGATAATTAGAATTTATAGAATGAAATAAACATAATCAATTCATATAAATTGGAAAGAATTACATTAAGTTAAAAATTTAAAGTACTTATGTAATATTACAATATATATTTAATGAATTGTGTTTTGAAGTCAATGCTATGAACTGCACATTAATATTAAAAGAATTGTGTTTTAAAGCTAAATATTATAAATTAATATATATATCTAATGGAAGTGCATGAAATTTTAAATTAAAATTTTAAAAATTAAAAAAGTTCTTAAATTTTTTAATTTTAAAAAAAAATTCATGATGTAAAGTTGTATGTGCATATATACACATGCAAGGTGGTGACATAATAGACACGTGATAATGTGATACCATGTGACAAGGCTAACACTTGTATGTAAACCTGGTCTTTCTTAATGCATAGTATCTTTTATTTCATATTTATTTATTCTTTTAGTGGTAGAAAGTTGAGTCATGCCTCACTTTTATTTTTTTTTCCTATCATTTTTCTAATAAATACTTTTAAGTGATTACATGTTATGCATGACAATCTAATGAGTATTTCATATTTGGAAATTTGAATCACCAAATCAAAAAATTTAAATCACCCAAAAAGAAATTGAATTTAATATGTTATGGTTTGTCAACTTAATTAAATTCATTTGTGATATATATCCTTATACATTGGAGTAAGTATATGGATAAATATCATTAATGGATTTATCACATCATTACATATATCAATAAATAAATATTAGTTGGTACCTAATTAAGATTATGGATATACAATATTATTTACTATATATATACTATTTTGTCATCTATTAGGCTATCTTTTTGAAAGTAAATGTGGATGTATGTGTTTATCACCATTAATATTAACACCCAATTTGTTATATTATTTTATAATCATTCTCCAAGTTGAGGTTTACCTCATGGTTCTTTACAAGGTTAAATTTTATGTAATTGTTGTCACTTGTTTATGTTTATATTTAAGATGATTTAAATTAAGAAAATTATGATTATAATGATGACTATTACATCACATATACCAATAAATAATATCACAAATTAGAGTAAGTATATTTCGTAATTATATATTATTATAATTCATCATGCTATTTTTATGAAATTAAATGTGAATGTATGTGTTTATCACTAACAATATGAACATTTAAAGTGAATATAATGTTTTATGCTATTTTTTGTAGTCATTTTGCAGTTGAAATTCATTTCATAGTCCTTTACAAAGTCAAACTCTATGTAATTGTTATTACTTATGTTTATATTCAATATAGTTAAAATCAAGAAAATCACGGTAGCAATGTTCAACTTAACCAATATTATATTGCATATATCAATAAATATATCACAAATTAAAGTAAATATACTTGGTACTAATTAAGACAATGACCATGCATATCATTTTATTAATTAAATATTATTTTATTACTCAGATTATTCTTATAAAATTAAATATGAATTTATATGTCTATCACCAACAATATGAACACCAAAAGGTAAATGTAATGTCTTTTATTTTTTATAATCATTTTTAAATTGAAGTTCATCTCATGGTTTTTTACAAGGTCAAACTTTATTAAATTATTATCACTTGTTTATGTTTTTATTCAAGAAGGTTGAAATCAAGAAAATCGTGAAATAATGGCTGACATAACTATTATTATTTAGATGCATGTACATACATTGTATAATTGTGATGTTTATCCAGTTCGATATCCATTAAATTTAGGGTTGTTTTTTATTACACTAGTGGTTTTCGACAATGAGATTGCAAATAATTATGCATTCATCTCAACAAAATTTGCTATGAAAAATTAATAACACAAGTAATAAAGGGATTCCATCTAATAAAGTATTTGCCTATATGTTTATTTATAATATGCATTTCAAGTGTTGCAGGTTCTATTTGACCACCTGATGTTCACTTTTTATGATTATGCTTATTAACACAGGTTCTAATATGTTTTTGACATTAAACACGCTTACTAACATGGGTTTTAATATGTCTTTAACATTAAAACAAAATGATTGTGCTAGTTAATACAATTCTAGTATGTCTTCCATAATTAAATCTTTAATTTAATATCATTTAATTTTAAGGCGTTTACACATTTTATATGGAAATGAGTAGTTTCATGTGGTATTAATTCAAGCGTCTTAATGTAGTGAAACATTACTAAAGTGTGACTATGTTGTAGTTAATTCTTTATTAAAATGAAAGAACTCAGTTGGTTGTGTAATTTGGAGGGTGTTATAGTTTCCAGCTTACACTTTTAAGGTACATTAACTTGGATGAATGATAATTAATGATAATGCACTTTCATAAGTGTTATTTCTAAGTTTTATATTACTTAGTAGCATTATTACCAAAAGTTACAAGTTTTAGAATATTAATTTACCATTTATGAGTAAGTTATATAGTTAATAGTATTTTTTATTTACATATCAAGTGATAACTATTGAATTATGACTTTATACAACCAAGCATATGTTTGAATGACATCCCAAAACAGCTTTTGAGTTAAATATTTCAGTGTTGGGTTTGAGAATATTCAAAGTTTGTGTAAAAAAAACTTACAAATAGCTCAAAGTCGAGTTTAATCCAATATTCCTTCTTCGATGCCAAGGATGGAACAATTGTTCATAGAATATACAATTCAAGCACACAATATTGTTGAACCGTCATTGGTGTCGAAATGGGGTAACTCTTCCTTGATAATATAGTTCGGATACACATTGTCGCATGAACCATCTTCGATGCCGAAGATGGGCTTTTACTTTAATGATGTTAACCCAATCCTTTTCAAAATTAATAAACTAATCACACAACTAAAAAGTTTCTTTATAATTAAGAAACAAATATGAGAAGAGAATTTAATGAATCTTTTTTAATTTCATTCAAGAATTATTTATGAAGCAAAATCATGGATTAAGAGAATAGTAAACCCTAATTTTTTATTATAAATATATATATATTAATAATTTATATAATGAATAAATTGAAAAGGTATTCATAAAATTAAAACTTATAAAATTAAAAATATATTTGATTTAATTTAAAATAATCAAAAATTATTATGTAAATTAATTTAAAATTTATTAATCTAAACCACCATGGTTTATTTGGTGGTTTAAATCATAATTTAAGTCAAAATTGTCAATCCTTCAAAATAATATAATTATCTAAAACTTGTATCATCTTTCTAAAATTTCTTTACACCATAATATACATGCCTAAAACTTGTTTCTAGTAAAGAACATGTCCTTGGCGCTGAAGATAACTCATTGAGCTCCAAATATGAAGTTTTGTATGACTAAGTGCAATTTTGCTTCATAGCTCAAAACACTCATTTGTATGGACTGGTACAGATGTTTGTATAGCAGTGCAAAACGCATCAATTAGACTGACTCACATTGATTTGTTTTCAAAAAATAATCAGATTTTGAATTAACATTTAACTTGTTGCCAAATGATTAGATTCTTACGAGTTGGCTATAAAATTAGTATTATTTGTATCACCAATGGAGTCACATGACACAAAAATTATTCATGTGGTTGATAAAAAGCAAGTTGTAATAAAAGATCCATTATAATTATTTAATTAAATCTTAATTAATTTAATTCATATACTGCTCCAACATGGCACTAAGATTTTGAGGCTGACCCTAGTTCATGGCTTGGCGAGGTTGACAATAAGTTAGTGTCACTTACAATGGCAAGTTTAACTACAATAAACTTTATTGAATAAAGTATTTGTAATTATGTATAATACTACATATGATGTATATGTACAAGCCTATAGCTTCTAAACCTTTACCGAGTAGCCTTGCTTAGCCCAATTATGCAAACACATGAGAACTTTGATTTGCTCAAACTTCATAGAGCCTCAATGATGATCCTACATCCAATAAAGAATGCATGCTAAAATAGGGCACTCATGGCCAGAACAGAAAGGTATATCTTCGCCATACTTGATAAGGTTGATATCTTCATTATCCACGATTTGAATGGCTTAACTTTGGTGTCTTCCAAATCTTCTGAGAGGTACCTTTCTATTTCCTTCTCCACATTGTCGACCTTGCACTTCTTGAATAAGCATTCTAGTTCTGTTAAGTGCTTTCTTCTAATAACATCGGGAGGCATGCATTGATTGGTTGGGACCCCATTTCACGTTGTTGTCATGTGGCCTAGGAAGGGTCATGCAATAAAGTTGGGGCCTTGACCCTGGCCCAAAGGCACTGGGTCAGAGCCCTAGTCTATATGCGAAGAAGGAAGGATAATCGTTATAAATGTTTGAGCTAAGCTTAATTGATTTTATTCATGTTAATTTTAAACCATCTGATTCAAGATTGAAAAGATAATGTAAAGTCATGCATACATATAGTTATATACATGGTGGACACATGGCATTGCTGGCACTTTGCTAAGTCACTCCCATCATTTGTTGGGTTTTCCAGAGGATTATTAGAAGAGCCCTAGCCAGTGGTTGATTGGGGAGTGCAACTTGATGAGATCCCACCACCCTAGTTCCTCTCTCACAGCAAAGCCAGGTCACGATGGCTGAAAGATTGATTCACTATGCCATTGTTAAGGTTTTATCTGAGGTTTCTCTTAGTACAAACATCTCTTATCGCATATTTATATATACCTTTTGAGACATCTCCTATTTCATGTTTATATAATCTTTCAAACGGTATATATTTAAAATATATTTAAATATGAAGGGTGTTTTCCTGATTGGTGTCCTCCATTTCCAAGGTGGAAACCAATTGGTGCCGTTAGTGTGGAAGGTCTTGATGTAGTGGATCTTTTGAAAAACAAAGAATTAAATGAGTAGAGGAGAGTCCTTGTGCGAATAAGTTAGTGACCCCTCTGTTTTTTTTCAAGAGTATCATCAAGGGGTTCACTTGGCACCAATTTTTACTTTTTAAGTTCAATTTAAAAATATGAAACATTTTGTTTTCCTTTCAGTGTTGGTTGATATAGGTTTGAGTTTGTTTTCTATTTCACAGTTTGTGTCATGCGATAAAACAATTTTCATTCTTTACGGCAACAGACACACTCATGCTTGTTCACAGGATGAAACTGACATCATAGTTTAAGTGGACGATCGTGAACTTGAGCTTCAATCTTTACGGGTGGTGCCAAGTCAAGGATTTGACCTTATTCTTGATATAGATTGGTTGACTAACAATCATGCCAAGTGTGACTTTGAAAAGTCTTCTCCTTATTTGACTCTTCCGCATCTTTCTTTTATTCCTCTTATTTCTATTCCACTTTGTTCATCTGCTTTTACCTCTGCTTCCATCACTTTGTCTCACTCTTATTTCCTGCCTTATTTCCTTCATGTTCTTTCATTCCCTCTTTGAATCCCTCAGATGATCATCATAAAGCAGTCGTTGATCAATTCAAGAAGGAATATGTTGATCTTTGCGACTTCAACTTGTCATCTGAAGCTAAGATTGTAACACGTCACCCTATTCCCATTGGGGATGCTAGGCCGATCAAGGTACTTATTCGGCATTAGTCACCAAAGGAGCTCAAGATCTTGTGGGCAAATGTTAAGGAGATGTTGGAGAAGGATGTTATCCAGACGTCTCGAAGGCCTTGGGTGTGTGAACCTCATCTTGTGATGGAGCTCAATGGAAACATTTGGTTCTGCATCCACTATCTCATGTTAAATGATGTGATTATTTTGGATGTTTACCCACTTTTTATATTGTAGATCTTTTGGATTAACTAGGCAAAGTAGTTGGTTCACCAAGCTAAATCTTGCATTTGAATATTGGTAAGTTCCGATGGCTAACATGGCTTATATGAGTTCTTGATGATGCCTTTCGGTTTGAGCAATGTTTTAGTAACTTTTCAGCATATGATGGACGAGGTTCTTTGTGATATGCCTGAGGTGACTGCTGACTTCATCGACAATGTTTTTATTCACTCGGAAGGAACATGTCTGTGATGTACGCAAGGTTTTGGATCGGATGCAAAAGTTGGTTTGAAGTTGAAGCAGTTTAAGTGTGTGTTTGGATTGAAGGACACCACTTATCTTGGTTATTACATTTTCTGTGAAGGTTTGCAAGTCGATCCTAACAAACTTGTTGCAATTTTGAAGTTCTCTACGCTGAAGTGTGTGAACGACGTGCAACGCTTTCTTGGCAAGGTATAATATCTTGGCCGTTTTGTGAATCATCATTTGGATTGTACTGCGCTGTTGTGAGCATTGCTGAAATCGTTAACATCATCTTTTGTTTGGTTTAAGAATTGTGAGTAGGCATTTGCAAATCTTAAGGAGATGTTGACGACTTCTCCAGTTTTGGCGTACCCTAATTACATTCGTCCCTTCATCTTGTGCATGGATGCTTCTAACATTGGTCTTGGGGCGTGTTAATGCAGGAGGGTATGAGTGTGCCTGGTTAACGTCATCATTGCGTACATTAGCTATATGTTGCAGCCAACAGAGGCGAATTGCTCCACAACAAAGGAGTGTCTAACAGCGGTTTGGGGTTTTGAGAAACTCCATACTTACTTCCATGGTTCTTAGACGCTATTGGAAGGCGATGATACTATAGTCACTTCGTTGTTGAAGCAGAAAAACTTGGTTGGATTTACTGCTTAATGGGCCTTAAAGCTTCATATTTACGACTTCGAGGTTGTTCATTGCCCAGGGCTGATGCTGATGCTGATGCTTTTTCTTGAGCTCCTCTTTTACCTTCTCTCTTTTCTTATGTTCCTGAGGAGTTAATTATTCCAACATCAGTGGATTTTCTAGATGAGAATTTGGTATCATCAGTAGTTGCTATGCTTGACATTTAGTGTTCGCAAGGTGCAGAGTTAAATTTGTCTTCTTTGGATGGTTAAGCTATGGATTTAAAGGCTTAAAAATCTTGCATCGCTTGCTGATAACATGCTTTTTAAGCACTTACATTTGCAATATCGCATTCATGACGACCTTCTATATTTTGTGGGGACTGATCCGAATATCATTTGCGATTGGTTGTGCCTTCGATCTTCATTCCACGCTTCCTCCATGCTTACCTTGACTCTCTTGTTCTATGGGACATCGTCATGTGATTGAGAAGCTGCATAGATCTTTTTATTGGCACAAGTTGCGAGAAGATGTGATTCAATATGTGAGTAATTGTGTATGGTGCCAAGCTCACAATACTCCCCCATGTACTTTGGAAGGACGGTTGGAGTCCATTGCAATTTCTTGTCTATTTGAGTTGGTGGCATTTGATTTAATGGGACTTTTTTCACAGTTGATTACTAGTAACAAGTATGTGATTATTGCTTCTAACTACCTAACTTGTTGGGTGGAAGCTGGTGCTCTTACTAGTGTGACTATTTCTGTTATTGGCTAGTTTCTCCTTAATCGGGTAGTGTTAATGGTACTGCATTTATGGCCGAGGCATTTTGTGTTTTGACATTTCAACTAGGGAAACACCACACATTCATTATCCTCAAACAAATGGTTTGGTGGAACGACTTGTTAGGACATTCAAGAGGATGATTATGAAGTACATGAACTTTCAACATTTAGATTGGGATGATTATTTGTTGTCTCTTTGATATGCTTATGTCACTAGAATATAAAGTTCCGTTGGTATTTCACCATATAAGCTCTTATTTGAACATGACCCAGTGTTATCACACTTCAGCTGTTCATACATATGGGGTGTGTGTGTGTGTACTTGTAGAGAACGATACAAGTCAACAAGCCTTCCTCGCATGTCCTTTTGAGCAAGGCCAAGCTCTGTTTCTTTATTAATCTCCTTTGTAACCATATTTACTCTAGATCACCTAGATACTTCTTGTGGAGAGGAATGGATGATGTAAGGTCTATGTGTATAACTGCATGCATACATATTATTACTAGCGTAATGAAATTTTAATAACTATTAAATTGGTTTAAATATGGGCCACTTGCTATATATAAATTAAGCTTTTGGCTAATACAATATATACATTTGTATATTCCGGGCTCTCACAAATCCTCCTATTTATAAAATATATCTTTGTACCGCATATATTAATGATTCAGCACAAAACATCTCATGTTGCATATTTATATATACTTTTTGAAACATCTCCTGTTGCATATTTATATACCTTTTTTTGAAACATCTCCTGTTTCATGTTTATATAATCTTTCAAACGGTATATATTTAAAATAGATTATTCTTCTTACATATAATCAATATATTTCAATCCTATTTATAAAAACATATCTTTGTACAGTACGTTCGTCAGAAGGTGTAATCCCCAGCGTGAGATTACATCGTTACACGTGTAACTCAAAAATTCTCATTATATCATTAAAAGGAAGGAGTCATACTCGGAATACATATCAAAATAACGAGAGAAAACCACACTTAACTGCTAACTTAGCACTTAACTTCCTTCAAGGAGTGCTTGAAGTACAGGAAGGTCGGATCAGTCTTTCCCTCCTTGTAATGTGCAAACACTAACGTAGCATCATCATGCATGCCTTCCCCTACAAAACTGCACAAAAATCCATCCATCAGTATGTACCTACATACATTACACATATATACATGACAACTTACAATTGGAAATCCTTAAGGTTGGATATCAACCACTTCACAGCTCCTTCAATGTTCTTCTTGAACTCATCAGCCTGGTCTCAGGGAGCACCTCGGTGAGCTTTTTAATGTACTTCTTCATGTATGCCACGAACATCTTCTTGTCATACGCAGGCTGTTCCTGAAGGCGGAAGGTATCAACGATGTCAACCACCTTCAAAAAAACCATGTTAGATCACTCTCTCACAGAGGTGCAACTGACTGGCACATCCAATCCCACGCAACAGGGCTCTTCAAAAACATCAGACCATTTACCGAGTCTACCCATACAAATATACAGACACAAACAATTATATACGTATATATTCGTGAGCCTATTTTGTACCACGTGTTGGATATGCAAATATGAATAAGAAACGCTACATACAACATAAGAAAAAAACAATTATATCAAGTATATATTAGTGAGACTACATACAATCATAAGGGAAAAACAAGCAACACACATACAATTCCACCTATGAATCTTACCTTGACGGCCTGATCATCCACGCCTTCATCTTCCTCACCGCATTCCTGAGATGGATTTGCACCAATATCGACATCAACCGAGCCCCTCACGACCCACTTGCCTTCGACCTCCCAAAGAATCCCGTTCTGAATCTCCTTGTACGGGAAGGAGTCCGAAAGAAGCTCATCGCCAGATAGTAGATCCTGGTACAGCAACATGATGGATCTGCACCGCAAACCCACAATCTCACCATATAATTACAGAAAACCCAAGATTATTCACAAACACAGACGTATTCACAAAAAACATCGGTTTTCACACACGATTTTCATGAAAAAATGATTTTCACAGAAAAATCCGAAAACAACAGATAGCAGAGAGACCAGATTCATACGCAAATTCCTATAATCTGGAGCTACTTACATAGATCTAGACGATGCCGCTACGGATCCGAGGCGCTCCTTCCACAAACCCTAGAAAACCCTAAGGCTGCGATAGAAAAAAGGGGAGGCACTGAGTGAGTCGGCGCCGCCATATCCAGGGACACCCCACATATTCCTTCGCCACGTGGCGCATATTCTTAAGGGCTTTTTTTGGGAACTTAACACGATTCGAACTGGTGACAAAAAAGTTCGTCAGACGGATTTTCTTTATTATTCACATCTTACTAACCACGCGGTTAGGATTAGATTAGTAATTATCAAGGAATGAAAAAAAAAATGATTATTATAGTTAATAAAATAATTATGATTATTATTAATACTAATTTCTTATGAGAATAATAATTATAGTAACTACTCATTATAATATACATATTTATTAAAATCGTGTATTTAATTAACTTCTGATATTACTTTACCAGCCTTTTTAATATCCTCAAGCACCTCAAGCATCTCCGTATTCCTAGTTCTCGTAAATATCTCATGCAGCAGATCGTAAACTTCACTTGTAAATGGACACAACATATCCCTCATATAATTAAACACCCCACCTCAGCCGCCTATATATATAAGTAAACGTTTTAGTATTTATAAATGTATATTTAAAACATGTATACATGTTTTTTATTCGAATTATATTATACATTAACACACATGTATGTGTGTAGGTATATTAGAGAAACCGTAAAATATATATTGCAGTACAGACATAATTTTAATGCATGTGTATATGTTGTATGGACGGAAAATTGCGTATACTATCACAGCGTGTGTATACACTACAAGTAGTATTATCGAACACATTTAACTTAACAAATGTGGCAGACTAATATTAACACTATACAACCATACACACATAATATACACACACATGTATATATGTGTTTTAATATCTGTACAGCACCTTATCCATGCGGTTATAAGCTCGAATCATGGTCTCATATACTCCAGGAGTTCTGTTAATACCCTTATCCAAAACTGCTGCAAAAAACTCTACACATGATTCATAGTATCCAGCCTTGTAGCAAACCTCCAGTAACAATACATATATACTCCCACGAATACGACATGAAGATTTATCCATCTCCTTGAACACGTGATAGTGTCGTCCATCTTTCAGCCTTGAAAAACACTATTAAATCAATAATTGTAATTAGTAACAGATATTGTTACTATTAACATTATAAACTTTAAGAATCTCTCTCTCTCTCTCTCTCTCTCTCATATATATATATATATATATATATATAATATCTGTGTGTGTGTACGTGTGTATGTATGTGTCTGTACCTTTGATCAATGTGATGAAGAACTGTTCACCAAGTTTAACAGTGTCGTGATCCACTGTCTTAAGAAGTTCAAAGGCCTCATCATAGAGACAAGCTTTGCAGTATAATCCCAGCATTATAACGTACGTGGCCTCGTTGGGAGTCATTCCAGACGCCAGGAACCTGTCGTGAAAGACGGACTTTGCTTGCTCGAACCTATCTGCTTTTATGTAAGATTCTAAAAGGCAGTTGTACACCAATACGTCTGGTTCAATCCTGTACATAAGCATAAGAATAAGTGTGTGCGTGTGCATGCCGCGCGTCTATCTGCACCCTATATGTAATAATAGATAGACAATTTCAATTGTATGCCTTTTAATCAATATCTTACCGTACTGCGCACACAAAAGACATATAAATGCAATACATACTTCAAACACGTGGGGAACATTCGTATACACATACACAGACATATATAATATAAGTGTACATATATATTATATGTATACATGTAAAATACGTACTTGCGCGTCCTCATTTCCTGGAAGAGTGCTTCTGCTTCCTCGGGCTGCCCCGCTTTCGCATAGAAATTCATCAGCGTCGTGTATGAAATACGGTCTGGTTTGATTTGATCTTCATCTTTGTCAGGAGAACCTTTGCAATCTTCGTGTCTCCAACATCTCTACAGACAGAGAACAGTTGGCTATATGTAACCACTGTCGGCTTCACCTGCATAAGCAATCACTGTATGTGTATGGTGTTGCGCACCAGGTGTACATATACAAACATTCAGATATGGGCACAGACACACACTTCAACTTTTTATAAGAAACACACGCACGCACCACCTTGTTGTCTGCCATGTCTTGGAAAATCTTGAGAGCATCGAAGTGCCTGCCTTCGCGGCTGTAGACACGAATCATGAGATTGTAGATGAACACGTTTGGGTTAACGTTTATCTCCCTCATGAGTGTGTACCATTTCTCACACACTTCCGCCTGTTGAGCGTCTGAGGCCTCTTTAATAACCGCCTCAAACAGTCCAAAGTCGAGGTAGAAGCTCTTCTCGTGCATCAAATCCACCGCCTTATTACAACTTCCAGAGTTAGTCATTAAAATTGCATGTGTGGTGTGTGAGAGACAGTGAGAGAGAGAGAATTACAAATTAATCTATAGTGGTGCATACATAAAAAGTCACATTATACATGTATAATGATTCATACATATAAATATGTGTATATATATACACACATATGTAGTCAAATACCTTATTCAAGTTTTCCCACTTTCGAGCCGCCAAGAGACGATGGACCATTGTGAGAAACACATCCAAGTTGAGAACAAGGCCTTCCTATATGAAATTAGCTGATTATACACAGCCTATATGTACACCGTGTATATACATACGTAAGCATAAATACATACATACATACATATATATAAACACACATTTACTATATCTATAGTATGTAGTAATCACATATAAATGCCATCTTTGACATTTTACATCCGGACAAGCACACACTCACAGAGTATGTTACCTGTTCCCTGGTCCACTCGAAGAACCCAAAGGCCAGTCTCATATCTCGTACAAGCTTAAGAATCATAGCAACATCTCTTGCAACAACCTCCCCTTGAATTTGCAAAGCTTCTCAGGTATATCCTCAATATATACCGTATCATTAAGGACTTCAACTATCTGATTTACCACTTGTTTATTAAGCTCACCCTGAGGAGCGGACAAGTGTGGTGGGATTGGAACCTTCTTGGGTTTATTTCTTTGACGCACCCTGTAGGCGATGTTATCAAGGGATGATTCAGCTTCCTTTTGAGTACCCACATGCTCAAACCTCGCAAAAATGCATAATATCCTGCACCATACCCTCCTTGCACCTGACATCAATCCTAAGCCCCTAAACCCTCCCTTAAACCCGCTTAACCCAACCTCTCGATTCCAATCTTCAGTTTTCATCAATTCGAGGAGTGCTTTACAGAACTTGACGTGGAGTGCATGACTGGCCTATTAAGATCTATGTATCTATCAACGTGTGCGCACGCACGCACACACACGCGCCCGTCTATGCATGCTCAAAGACCTTACCTTGTATGCAAGGATATGCGCAATAGGGAGACCTGGATGTCCGCCTTGAGAACACAGTGATAGATCACCTAAAAAGTCAAGAAGCTTGTGACGGCAAGGCTCGTCCGGAAATCGAAGTGGATTTAACCATCCATTTTCACTACAGTAAACTTGTTACATACGTACATGTGCGCGCGCGTGTGTGAAGAGAAATAAAGTCATTACCTGCACACAAGAGCATTTCTAAACTGCCTCCTTTGATCAGACCTGCTGCTCGCAAACTTTCAATCTGCATGTAGACAAAGAATCAACATACACACATGCCTCCGTGTGTATGTGCATATGAAACATCTAAACATACACCTGTTCGTATAGACCAAAAGTACGAGCTGGAGCTATCTCCTTTCTGAAAGATGAAGGATCTAAAGAACAGGTGAACCACTGTTTTCCATCGCTGAATGCTGTAAAAAGAGATGTATCTAGTTAAAATATGTATAATTGTACAGACACAGACACATGTGTGCGTATCTATGTAAATGAGGTTTTCACACACCTTGGGAAAATCGATACCGTAGGTAAGCTTTGTGTTCTGTGAGGGAAAAGCTACTACAAATGAATCCTCGTTGCTCACATGCACAGGCTCCTTGAGCTTGTAACGTTTTTTAGTAACAAGACTTCCATGTTCATTCTTAGCAACAGATATTCCAGTTTCATCAATTGCTTCAATCCATTGTAATGCAGAGCCATCTAGCAGTGGAACCTGCAGACGAAAATATACATTCTATTTAGCCAAAAATAACACGAATATAGAAGTATACACAATATATAGTCACACACGCACGCACACACAGACACACACTTTTACCTCTTGTGTGTGTGTATATAATCACAGTACTTTAGATCATGTATTAGTACAATAGTAACATACACATAAATATACGCCTATATAGACACACACACACACACACACACACACCACAGACAAGTACCTCATTGTTTCCTTCCAAGTGGATACGACAATTGTCAACACCCAAGCCTTCCAAAGCAGAGAGAAGATGTTCGACAGTGCGTACTTGAACACTACCTCTCCCAACACACGTACTCAGCTTAGAATCTACTACGAAATCTGCATAAGCCGGCACCTGAACAATGCCATATCCACTTCCAAACGTGAAAATCCTCCCTTTTCCGGCTTGACTCGGAAAGATTGTCACAGACGCTTCCTTGCCAGAATGCAGTCCTATACCGCTCCTCCTCACTGGCTTTGTGATCGATGTTTGAAAATCATCCTTGAAATTGTGAGATTTGTGGGATATTGTGGGATTTCATGGGATTTTTGGGATTTTACATATATATTTGTATTATTTCATACCTGTGTAGAATCCAAAAGCGATGCTGCAGTTGTGAGTGTTCTACAGGGAGCAGATCGCCACAGGAGCGCTCGGGAAGAGCCGCCCTATCTAAACCCATCAAGAACCCTAAACGAGAGGTTTTAATTTCAATAATAAATGTAAATATATTTGTATGTATCTTCAGATTTAAAACTATTAACATATATATATATATATATTCAAAACAATTATAAGATTACGAAAGTTAGCTTAAATTTAATGCATTTAAATTTATATGTATATAATGTGTATTTACATACTTGTATACACCTATGTCTAAATGCATACGTTCACAAAGTATTTCTATATATGCGTATGCTGACAATATTCATATGAACCAAGCTTGTTATATGAACTATATATACAAGGAGAACACACACACAATGCCGCTTCACTTCGACTACAAGCATTAAACTCTATAAGCATGAATACATATGTACTCTTAATACACTTGTATTATACATAGTTTCATTATTATTCTCAAATGATTGTTTATATAAAAACTGTAGAGCAATTTTATACACACTAAAATATACTAGAAAGTATATAATTAATCATAATAATATTTACGATTAATTTGGAGAGTTGCTACTTAAACGTTGGTATCACATGCAATATTTATACATATAAAAGCCTCAATGCATTAAATTTAAGTGATTATAAAATAAGATTAGAATGTAGATGTTATTATTATTCTTACGACTAATTATCAATTATCTTGTCTACGAGTTAAACACATTCATAGATTTAAGTGAGCATGTATCCTCCTAAGTCATAGTTATCAAATACAAGTAATTATAGTAGAGCACCATGAAATCCCATAAATTATAATAATTTAGAATAATTTTTCCACCCTCTTTCTTAAATGAGAGGCCACCTAGTTTGCATTCTTGGAGTTGTAGACATGCAGCATAGGTTCTAACCGCATTGATGATTTCCTTTCCACAAGGCATGTGACAATGAACCATACTCTCAATATGACATTCTTGAATACTCATTAATATAACATGATGGATATAGGGGTGCCTTAATATTGTGAAAGACAATTGGTGAGGAAAAGGGGTAGAAGAGGCAACTAAGTGAACCATTTGTTCAAGGAATTGCAAATATCACTGTAGCATGCATTTTCAACACAAATCAAGTCGTTTGAAGAAACTTCACATTCAATATGCAAAGGCAACTTTCTCTAAAATACAGAAAGTGAAATGTGCTAAAACAATACAGAATGAATATCTTTTGGAATATGAGTCCAAATAGTTGAAAGTAATTATTTTATTTTTGATTTGTTAATCATGTCATCCCATCTCTTTTTATCATCATCTTTCTTATTCACATGTTCTACAATTACCTTTTTAATCATGATTTATTCTTCTGAAATAGAATCGAACCAACTGCACTATAATTTAAGTTACTTAATTGTCCTTTTTATATTACGAATCCAATGGATACTTTAATAGTCACATTTATCTAATGGCCAATTTACATAAAATTGTATTAAAGTGCATTCCATGGTTGACATGATGTAAGTTAATTTACATAGAATTGTACTACTTAGTAGTAAAGTGTATTTTAAAAATTATAAATATGTCAATTAAATAATTATAAATTTATAATTGAACATGTGAATGAATGATTTAATATTTGGTTCGGTAAACATGACTATGGGTCTCTTACGGGCACATGGACCCTTATGAATCATTCAAATCTACCATACTCAAGCAAAAATACAAGTATATATTAATCCTAATATAGTTATATTTACATATGCAATCTCAAATTTAAAAAGAGAGTTACTGTATATTTTTTTACTTTTAAACTATATATTACATATTTGAATTCTAACTATTATGTTAAGTACATTAGATTGTATATATTACATTTAATTAAGATCACATATTAATTTTAATATTAATAATTAAATAATTTAATTTTAAAACAATAGTGAGATCTTCATGTTCAAATCTACTAATTTAAATATTAAAATTAAAATATATTAAACTTATATAACTTATACTTGAAGTACCACAGTGAATCCAATATGTTGTTGTTATCATTATTATCTTACATTGTGATAATGAATTCATTACTGTTCATTTTAAACTAATTTATTTTTGTCTTAATATCTTATTGAACAATCTCTTCATAACTAAATAATAAGTATTTTATTTATAAATCACTAAGATATATTTAAGTTGCAAAATATAAATATTTTTTAAAACTACATTATAAAAAACAATTTTAAATTCACAAAAATTAATTTAAAACTTAAATTGAAAGTTTTCCCTAGGTTTTGAAGAATTACAGTGTGGAATTTATGAACAATTCCCCTATGGAAAATTTCTCTCTGACTTTCTAATATGGGAACCATGAGGGGAATTTGTACTAGCTTTTTGTTAATCATGGATTCCATAAAATATTAATCATATTAAAAATATATATAATTGCAACTAATAAACCCTACACATGACACACATATAACACGTGGCATACACACACTATATCCATGTGTCAGTATGCATCTGTGTATACATGTTGTATTAACCTAAAACCTTAACTTATATATAAGAGCAAGTGGTCCAGATTGAAACCAACTCAACAGATATTAAAATTCCACTATACTAATAATAGTATATGGCATTGTAGTTGTACACCTAGACATTACATCATTTCCTTTTTTTAGACAAATGAAAGGTGGTTAGGGTTCTCTAGTAAATGGGCCCGAATCTAGAGGAAGATCATGAGGAGGCATCAATAGATCTGTAGGCGGTTTCTAACCCCATTGCACAAAATGCTTCAAGCATTGCACATATACAATGTTTGGAGGATCGGGTTGAATATTGTGTCAAACCTTATAAACTTACGGCCATACATGTCGTAACACTCGATATAGTGCCTTCCATTAATTAAAAAAACTCTTAGTTAAACCATGTACCATAAGCTTGGGAAAATGAATCAACACCAAATCATCCACCTACTTTATAGGTGGACGACAATGAGAGTTGTAGCACCGTTGTCCCACTTGTATATGGCCTAAATGTTCTGTAAACTCTGTTCAAACCAATGAAAGAATTCAATGCTTACCAAATACCAATCCCAAGACCTAGCATCATAGCTTGTGACAAGTGTGAAGGTAGACTCAACTCTATCAGTAACACCAAGTCATGATCATATAAGAGCCTATATGGTTAAGTAGCAATAAAACTTTATACTCCAGTGACATAAGCATATCGAAGAGATGGCATATAACCATCCCAATCCGAATGTTAAAAGTTTACATACTTCACGATTATTCCTTTGAAAGTTCTGAAGAGTCGTTCCACCAAATCATTTGTTTGAGGATAATAAGTATTTATGAAATTGTGGTGTATTCCTAGCTAAGATGTTAAGACACAAAATGCTTTAACCATAAATGTAGGACCATTGTCTAGAGAATTTACTCCAAATAAGAATGTTGGAACACTACTCAATTAAGAAGAAAGTGGCTAACAACAAAAGTACACTAACAAAAGCACCAACTTCCACTCAACATGTTAGGTAGTCGGAAGTGACTATAATGTACTCATTGCCCATAATCGAATCAAACATCACCAACTCAAATGGACAAAAAACTGTAATGGACTCTAACCATTCTTCCAAAGTACAAGGGGGAATATTGCGAGTTTGACACCATACACAACTACACACATATCGGATCACATCTCCTTTGGCCAATAGAAAATTTTGTATAGCTTCTTAATCACACGATGATGTCCTATGTGCCCACCAAGAATAAGAGAGTCATGATAAGTGTGGAGGAAATATGAAATGACAATTGAAGACACCACCAATTGCAAACGATCATCTAGATCAGTCCCCATAAAATAAAGAAGGTCGTTTTAAAGATAATATTGAGAATGTAAGTACTTAAATGGCAAGTCATCAGCAAACGATGTAGAATTTTCAAGTCCATCATAAAGCCTTCGGATCCACGGCTTCACCTTTTGAATTTCAATCTTCATTTATAAAATCCACTAATGCTGGAATAACTAGCTTCTTAGGACAAATGAAAAGAGAGAAGGTGGAAGAGGAGCTTGAGAAAGAGAGTTAACATCAGCTATGGAACTCCTTGGAATCTCGAAGTCGTAAATCTGATGCTTCAAGGCCCACCAAATAGTACAACTAATCAAGTTCTTCTACTTCAACAACGAAGTGATCATAGCATGATCACCTTTTAATAATGTTCGAGAACCATGCAAGTACGCATGGAGCTTCTTAAAACCCCAAACCATTACTAAACACTCTTTCTCTATCATGGAGTTATTCACCTATGCTGGTTGTAACGTATGATGGATGTATGCAATGGGATGACATTGACCAGGTACACTCATACTCTCTTCCATTAACATGCCCTTGAGACTGATGTTAGAAGCATCCACACACAAGATGAAAGGACGAGTGTAATCAAGATACAACAAAATTGAAGGTGTTATAGTTTTACTATGACTCCTCTTTACTTTGAATGTTGACTGTTGTTACCTACCAAACTATATTAATAAGCCCTATATGTAGTGAAAAATAGCCCCGCTTAGTGCACTTAGGTGTTTAGGAGTAGTCCGGCTAGCTATCCTTAAATATCACGAGAAACTTTAAGCGAAGGTAGCACTTACCTTTTAAAAACTCTTATCCTTGTTTTCCATGTCCCGGTTGGGTTAATGGTTAGTTTTGGTGAGTTCAATGTGTCAAATATGTTTAAAAATACCC
>PUQB01000369.1:0-215739 GCA_003024785.1 Selaginella tamariscina
AAACCCCTTAGGTTAGGGTTTAGGGGTTAATGAGTCATTAATTAACTCACCAAGTATATTTCCTCTGGGAATGAGATTCCGTGCCAGCCACTTATGTAAACAGGAAAACAGGGGGGCCTCTGTCACATAAATAAGGTAGTATGTAGGAGTGAGGGTTCCTGGGTTCATGACTGAGCTCGTTACTCTTCTCCCGGTGCAAGCTCTAGCTTGTGTCGTCAAGGTACAACCCTCTGTTGTGCTGCATTAACTTCCAGATGACAGGGTACGTCCCACCTTTGGGGTAGCTTACTCTTAACGTTGGTGAATCTATGCCTAGGAGGTCTTGTTAGAATGCACGTTCCAAAAGGCAAAGGTTGAGGACATCAAGCTAGGTGTAGCACTCACGACTAAGCAGGGCACATCCGTGTCCTTGTCCAATTGTGGGTGTGGGATCTTGTTTGACAGGTTCACATTACCTAGTTCCTAAGGGTTCACTAAGGGGTTCTAGAGTTGGCATTTAGGAGCCACGTTTGTTGCACTTGGTGCAACTCTTGAATTTAAGGGTTATAGCATGATAACCCACATCGTAAAGGCAGTGTCACATGGAGATGTGACACTGGGCTAAACGTCATATGATACAACGCCCGAGGCATGCCCTTTGAGGTTGTGTCGTGGGATTGTCACCAAGGGGTTGGATATTCTAGAAAACAGGCATGCTTGTACTCGCACTAGGGTGTTAAGCCTTGGGCATTTGCTCAAGGGGAGGTTAGGTCTTGTAACTAGGTATGCTTTGTCACACTTGGCTAGGGGAGTGTTCTCCTTGGAATCCAGGGGTTGAACAACCTAAGCTTGTTAGCAGAGCCCTTTCGTAAAGCACTCACAAGGTCATGTACTTAGGGTTATCCAAACTTAGCCTTAGGGAGTTTGCTTACCAGAACACTCGTGTTCGCCAATGGCGCACACTTGTGTCCTCACTAAGTACTAACCCTAGGTCTAGGGTATAACTTGGCCACTCAAACCCCTAGGGTTAGTCATGGTTCAGGGTACCCCCTTGTCGCCCTAAAGGGTTGTACTCCGGATGAGGGTGATTCCTCAAGAGGTAAGTGATGATGCCTTAGTTCTGTCATGGGGGCATGTGTGATACACATCTCCTTTGTGGGGTTAGAACATGAGCCTGTCTAGGTCTACTGGAATAGGATCCTAAAATCTACTCGAGATATCCTCTAGGGTTCAGGGGATGGTCATTCTAGGGGACTTAGGGTAGGACTTTAAGTCTTTTGCCTAATTAGGCCTCTGAGTTAGACTCTTAGGGATATCTTGGAAGACTTAGCGTTGCTCACACAGGGTGATGATGCCGAATGGCCACTTGGCAGTCACGTATTACCACGTGTTGGCCCTTTGTGTTAAAACTCTGACACCTGGGTTGTGAATGCTGCCATCAGCTGAGAGTGATTGTTCAATTGCATACGCATGGCATCCAACAACTACATGAGTAACTGCTCCACAGACAAAGGGTTTGCCTGTTGTGGATCCATGAATGAAGAAAAGACAAATTTACAAGAAAGGAATAGATCTAAACAATGGAAAAGTTAGATCTAAGCAGACAAAGAAAATTAATAAAAGAACAAATCCGACCCTCGCTTCCACCAATGTGAGAGCTCGGAATATAGAAATGTATATATTTAATTTAGAAACCCTAACTTATATACAAGAGCGAGTGGTCCAGATTGAATCCAATCCAACGGCTATTAAAATCCACTATGTTAATAATAATATGTGCACATGCAGCCGTACACGTGGATCTTACAAGATGAGGTTATATAAAATATATTTAAATAATAAACAAATTTTACCCTATAAATAACCTTATGAAATGTATGCACTTGATCAACTTGTTCATACTTCATACTAAGAGTATAGTCAATGAAGGCATACACACATCATGCTTGTGCCTACGAAACAAACTGATCAACCAATCGATTCTCACGTTTTCCAAAGTTTCTGGAACTGCAAAATAAACAAGGCACATGTCAAACTCCGTGTCAGAGTTAAAGATCAAGTCAAGAATGAACACCCAATTTAATTATAATATATACACACTGTTTGAATAGTAGCACGACGTAATAAATGGTAAACTACACATAACAACATGAATTTTGCAAGCGTAAAGAATGATACAAGTGAAATAATAGAATTTCTACACACATCAAACCCCTTCAATATTCGGCCTAGCAAGAACCTCGTACTCAACCTATCCCCATCAAGCACCTCATCCACAATCCTAACTCCCTGTATGACGGACAGATCAAAACTATCCTTCGGAGGCGAAACAAGCTTCTCAATCCCATACTTGGCACACACCACCATAAACACTGCCAACGTAGTCAACACCTATAGCCTCTCAGCATCTCCACGCACATAAAAGAATAATAACATCCCCACCAAGTATAAACACAAGCTCAACCTCCTCACTCTCAACACATTTCCCATAAGCTTCCTGTCGTTAGCCAAGGCAAACCCTCTAACTCTATACACGAACAAGAAGCTGTACTTATCTACCATGTACCTGTATCCAAAGTATAAAGCCCCAAACGGAACCATAACAACACTCTTCACCGCCTCTAACTTGAGCTCTAGTGTGTATATCGTTGCATCCTTGAGCTCGGTGGCCCTGTAGCTTGGTTGTGATGCCTGCATCTTGTTCTTGAGCTTGTGCAAGTTATACTTCAAGCTCGTTGATCCATTCCTATGCTTGTTGTAGCACCTCCTCCTCCTTGATCCACTGCTTTGGAGTTGCTCGTGGCTTCTTTGGAGGTCCTTGTGCTTCTTCTAGAGTTCATCGAATGTGGTAGTTACTAGGACATAATTATGCTACATAAATGCTAGCTCCTTCTCTGACTTTTGAACACCCTAGAGGACTTGCATGATGTACTGCTTGGCATCTCTTCAGGTGGCTCGATATCGTCCTATGACCTTCTCCATGATGGTGTCATGTTCCTTGGCTATCCCCTTGAGATCCATATTGTCGTAGATTGCCACACTCTCTCTAATCCCATCAAAGCTCTTACTGACTTCATTATGTACCCCAGATGCCCATCACCCGTTTGGGTGAAAGCGGTGGTAGGTGTTTGACAACTAAACCTCTGACTCTTCTCCTTTGACCTCAGATTTGGCCACTAGTGATTGTGGTGGTTGTCCAAGTCTGAGCACCACAATCAAAGAATTGACCATAGGAGTACCACACGCTAGATTGGAGTAAGGGGCTGGATGATGACGAAGAGGATTGCCTAGCGAACCTGTTTATTGTGGGAGACATAGACCTTTGCCATGATGTGTGGGAGATGGCCATAGCATACCACGTGACCATGATGGAAGAAGAATCGAAAGCAACTAAAGCACTCATGCCCTAGTGGTTGATACTATGGAAGGAGCTCAAGCATAGTGCGCTCCATCAACCCACTAGGAGTATTACAACAAGCCCATGTATGGATGGAATACAACCCCTGATGTGACAATTGCATAGGTCAACATAGGTATGAACAATGAACCTCAACTGGTGCAAATAAATGCCCATGCAAGCTCAAAGCTCAAGGAACAGATCACTGAATGTCTCTTGACCCACAATTGGGTGTTGGCTTGGATGTACCACGATCTGAAGGGTGGTATCACTGAAGTTGTGTCAGCATAGGATCAAGCTAAAGCTTGATCAAGGCCTAGCCACCAACAATGATACTACATCAATCCGTACATGCACCTATGCAACATACTGACAATGATAACATGAACTGAAACTAGCATCTATAAGTGTGGCAATCTTCAAATTTGTTCTAATGGCAATGGGAAATGGGTCTAGAACATTTCTAGAACTTGAGACAGGTTAGCCGCAATAGTGTAGAAATGTAGGATCTATGTGTTCATAGAGGAAGTTAGTATATGGTGTCCTCAACACCAAGGATAGTACGTGCAATAAAAGATTGTTCATGGAAGCTTTATCATCCTTAGCGCACCGAGGATGCTATTTATCTGGGCAAGTCTAGACCAATTGTGTGACTTGGTCCTTTACACTAATTTTCACTGCACTAAAGAAACCATGAACAAGAATGTTGTGCACTCTCAAGGGACAAATTGGTAAACTACATATCTTATGCAAATTAGGATTGATTGTGTCACACCTCACTTTCTTGTGTATTGACATATAGCCTAATCTTTATCATGTACAGCTTCCTCGTATGCAATACTATTTGGGACATGGTTAGTGTCAAACCACGATCCAGGAACAAGGAAGTGAGCAGGATTCCGAGAACAAGGAAGCTTAACTCAGAAACAGGACAAGGAGCAGGATAAGAACTAGAAACCAGGAACAAAACAAGAGCAGGAGATAAGGAGCAAGATAAGACAAGACAAGACAAGATTGATTGTAGAAAGACTGGTGTTGATAGTAACTGATTGTACAATAATTAGGTCGGAGCTTCTATGCTCACAACTCCAAGCTAATCTAGTCATGAGTCTAATCTGGTCATGAGCTAAAAATAATGACCCTTATCCTCTAGGCATATCCTGTAGTATATCTTCTAGGCATATCCTGTAGTATATCCTATAGGCATATCCTGTAGGAATATCTTGTAGGCATATCTTGTAGGAATATCTTGTAGGTATATCCTGTAGGAATATCTTGCAAGCATATCTTGTAGGTATATCTTGTAGGAATACCCTGCAGGCATATCCTGTAGGTATATCCTATAGGCATATAATGTAACCCGTATCCTGTATCCTGTATCGGGTCGTGACAGCACCTCCTCTCTAAGGACGAGTTCCACAAGTCTTGGGACCTGGTTAGTAGGATAACGCCGATGGAAAGCAGCAACTTTGGAAGAAGCATGGAGTAAGTTGGATGCAGGTTCCCAAGTGCGATCGGTAGGCAAATAACCTTTCCAATCCACCAAACATTGAAGTTGGCAGCGATGAAGACAGAATCAAGGATGGCTGCAACTTCCTACTCAGGTTCACCGTCAATGACCACATGAGGGGAGGAGAGAAAAAGCACGACCATGAAAGAAGAAGGATGATACGGCTCCAATAAAGAAGTGTGAAACACAGGATGAAGTTTTCAGTAGATGGTAACTCGAGTCAAAAAGCTACAGGATTGACCTCATCTGCAATCCTGTAAGGGCCAATTGTTGAAAATCTAATTTAGAAGAAGGCCTATTGGTGCGAATATGCCGACGAAGAAGCCACACGAGATCCCAATCTTGTATGCAGGTGCTGGTTGATGATGAGCATCAGCATGATGCTTGTACCATTCCTGTGCCTGCTGAAGATGAACCCAAAGATCCTCATGTACCTGACGAAGATGCTAAAGACGATCCTATACTGCAGGAGCGGAAGAAGGAGAAGTAGAAGGAGCAAAGTTAAAATGTGGATGGTAGCCTGTAAGAGCAAAGAAAGGTGTCTAGCCTATAGATGTGTGAACGGAGTTGTTGTAGGCAAACTCTGCCATTGGAAGAAGGTCCAACAGTTGTCCTGTTGGTAACTGATGAAGCATCAAAGATATTGTTCCAAAGTCTGAATCGTGCATTCTGATTACCCATCAGTTTATGGATGGTATCCTGAAGAAAGGTCCGCTTTAACCTATAGACTCCGAAGAAGTTCTCACCAAAACTTGGACATGAATTATGGGCCTGATCAGAAATAATGCTCTCAGGAAGACCATGGTGTCGGAATACTTCGCGGATCACCAACTTAGAGGTTGTTTGGCCTGTAGCAGTCTTGTAACATGATAGGAAATGAGCATGTTTGGTGAAACGGTCAACCACCAAGAACTGCATTAAATCCACGAGAAGGAGGAAGATCTGTGAGGAAATCCATAGAAATGGATCTCCAAGGAGCAGAAGGAACAGGAAGAGAACGAAGAAGACCAAAGGGTGCATGACGAGGCATCTTCGACCTATTACAGGTGTCACAACTCCATACAAACTTGTCCACAAACCTCGCAACAATAGTTGCGAGTCACCAACTCAACTGTCTTGGCCACACCAAAATGTCCTGTAGCCGGGGTATCATGACAATCCTGTACCACACGAGTCCTGCAAACACCAACAGGAATGTACAAGAGACCTTCCTGGTACAGGAGTTTGTCCTGTATGGCAAACAACTTGTAGTCTGTACAGGAATTGGAGGAAGAAGAACTTGCGATGTCATGACTAATGTGTGAAAACACATTCCTTGTCAAGTCATTTGTAGCCAACTGCAAACGGATGTCCTATAGGAATGTGGAATCTGCTGGAGCCTGATGAACTTGTAGTGCTGCAAGCCGAAGTTGATTAGGACCCAACAACACTTGCTTTTGACATTCATATGCAGGATCGCCCGGGGTCGGTGCAAGGTAAGAGCATCTAGACAATGCATCCACCTTGCCATTTCAAAAACCAGGCCTATAGATGATGACGAAATCAAAAGGTGATAGGAACCGCCCACCTAGCCTGTTGCCGACTAAGAACTCGAGCCATTTGAAAATATTTCAGGTTTTGTGATCCGTAAAAACTTGTACAGGATGTGCAGCACCTTCCAGGAAATGCTGCCACTCCTCGAACGAATCCACAATGGCCTTGAGTTCCTTGTCATGAATCTCGTAATTGATCTCTGCCGAAAGGATCTTATGAGAGTGAAAAGCTACAGGATGAAGCAACTTGTTTTCTCCAACTTGTGATAGAACAGATCCTACTGCAAAATTCGAGGCATTTGCTTCAACGAAGAAGGGACGAGAAGGATCATGATGTGCTAAAATTGGAGTTGTAGTGAAGGCATCCTTGAATGTTGTGAATGCATGTTCCACCTTGTCGGACCAAGAGAACACTCATGTGCGCTTGGTGAGTTCCGTACATGCTTGAAAAGTCTTGTATGAAACGCCTGTAGAAGTTTGCAAAGCCAAGAAAACATTGTACGTCTCATACAGACTTGGGCCTCTCCCACTCCATGATAGTCTTCACCTTGTGCATGTCCATGGAACGCCAGCAGGAGAGACGATGTAGCCCAAGAACTCCACAGTATCCCTGTCGAAGAAACACTTCTCCAACCTCGTATACATGCCATGCTCGCAAAGCCTCTGTAGGACTAGTCGTACATGCTTGTCATGAGCCGCCTAGTCTTTGGAGAAAATCAAAATGTCATCGAGGTAGATTACCACAAACTGGTCCAAGAAGTCACGAAAGATGTCGTTCACCATGTGTTGGAACACGGCTGGGGCATTGGTAAGTCCGAAAGGCATCACCGTGTACTCAAAGTGTCCATACCTTGTACGAAAGGCATTTCCACTCATCGCCTGGATGAATCCGTACAAGATTGTAAGCCCTTCGTAAGTCGATCTTCGTGAACACCTTTACTCCTTGCAGCCGATAGAGAAGTTCCGGAATTAATGGCAACGGGTATTAGTTCCGAATGGTGACTTGATTCAAACCTCTATAGTTCACAACCAAACGTAAACTCCCATCTTTCTTCTTGACAAAGAAGATAGGTGCTCCTGCAGGGGACTTTGAGTGATGAATAAAGCCGAATGCCAAGTTTTCCTCGATGTACTGACGAAGAACCTCCAATTCTGTAGGTGATAGTGCATAAATCGGTCTGAACAATGGAGTCTTTCCTTCCACAAGATCGATAAGATAGTTGTAGGACCTATGAACATGAAGAACTACAGCCTTGTGCTTCTCAAAAACGTCCTAAAGGAGTGATACTTGGATGGCAGGGAAGAAGGAGGAGAAGAAGAAGGAACAGGAGAAGGAGATTAAAAACAGAGAGTCAGATATAGGAAAGGTAGAAGAGGACGTAAGAGTTACTTGGAAGGCAAAAAGATGAAAAGGAGCAGGATCAGTGGCAAGTTCATGCATGGTAGTGGTAAGAACTCGAGAGGAGAAGGAGGGAGCTGATTGAAAAAGAGGAAGGATCTTGGGGGTGGAACAGAAGAAGAGTAATGAAAAGAGGCAGGATTGAGAAACATGTGTGGATGTTGACAAGTGTACAGGATTGGAAGAATCCTGTACAGAAGTATGGATGACAGGAGTGAGGAGAGCCTGTGAGTGTGCTGACGAACCAATAGAGGTGGATCCTGTTGAGGAGGAACCTTCGACACTGATACAGATTGGAAGAACCCTGTACAGAATCTGCGAACTTACAGGAGTGGAGAGAGCCTGCGGATGTGCTGAGGAACTAACATAAGGTGAATCCTGTCGAGGAGTCTTCAACACTGATACAGGAACAGGCACGGTCAATCCTGTAGCTTGTACTGCCTAGACACTAAGGATGTATCCTACACACAGGAAGGTACAGGATTGATCCTAGTTGCCGGAGAGGAAAATGTGAGCATCCTAGACCTCCAGTCGATTTAAGGATTTGCAACAACAAACCATGGCATGCCCAAAATGATGAGAGTCGACCGAAGTCTTGATCAAGTTGAAGAAAATCGAACAGTTGAATGCCATGACTACAAGAGAGAGGTTTGGTAGCATGGGTAACTGCGCCATAAGCAATCAGACGACCATCGGCCACCTCTACAGGAACTGCACGCTCAACTTCACCACCAAAATGCCATGTTGAGTTGCAAAAGTGTCATCCATGAAGCATGCATTTGCACCAGTGTCTAACAGGGCAAACTCCTTGAGCTCTCGATTATTGAGATGAATGTGTACAGGAAACTTGAGTGATGGAATGGTATGAGCATCACCAATGGAGCCTGCACCTACGTCCAACTTTTGTGGCTCCTAGATGATGTGAACATTGAAGTTTTCTGACTGAACTTCAGCTTCAACTTCACGCGTCTTGAACTTCCTGGCTTTAATTAAGACATTCTGCCACCTTGTGTCCTGCTTCACCACAATACAAACATAGATTTTCACTGTGGCGGCGTTGCTTCTCAGCAGCGAAAAGTGAGCCACACTTGTATTTCTCAACCTCCATAGGAACCACTCCAGAAGGTGTCGCAGGAGTATGTACCACAGCTGCAGGATTGGTTTGCAGGAACTGCTGACGGATTTTTCTTGACGATGCTCGAACAAGCGGTTGTCGCAGCGAACGGCTTGTTGCATGATCTCGCTAATGTTTGGGCATCCGGTAACGTAAGGAGAAGGTCCTTCACATCATCCCTCAACCCAAAACGGAAGTGTTCAATCAATGCAGTCTGTCCCATGGAATGTTCGTGCAAAGTTGCTGAAATTCGATGCATAAACGGAAGCTGGTCGAGATCCTTGTGTGAGCTTTCGTAACTTCGTGCATGCGGAACGGTACTTATCGGGATCTCCAAAGCAAGCTTCAAAGGCAGCCACGAAACCTTCAAAGTCTTCCATCAATGGGTCGTCACGCTCCAGCAAAGGGGCAACCCAAGCCCGTGGAGATCCAACTAGTAGGGATGAAAAGGCCAACCTTTTGTGCATCAGTAAGTAGCAGCGTGGTTGCATGTGGATCAAAAGCCTGATCTAATTCAGGAACCCTTGGAAATCGGCACAATTGCCATTGAACTTTTTCGGCATGCTGATCTTGGCTCCGAAGAAGTGTTCGATGGAGAGAAAACCACGGATGCTTGAGAGAAGCCTGCACAACAGCCTTGAGATGCATTAGCAGCTTGGAGGATGCATTAGCAGCTGCATGCCACGTTGGTGGAACCTTGCAGATCTGTGACCACTTGGCACAAAGTGGCCAGCTCATGAAGCAATATTTGGTGCTTGTGTTGAAATTGCTCAAAATCACCATGATCTATGAAAGAAAAAAGAGGAAAACAAAGGAGAAGAATCAAGGAAAAAAAGTACCTGAAAATCGGAAAGTTATGAAAGCAGTTACTATAAACTGTCAAGCCACGATCCAGGAACAAGGAAGGATTTAACAAGGAAGCAGGATTTCGAAAACAAGGAGCTTGACTCAGAAGCAGGATAAGAGCAAGACATGAACTAGGAACCAGGAACAAGACAAGAGCAGGAGGCAAGGAGCAAGACAGACTAATGTTGATAGTAACTGATTGTACAACAATTAAGTCGGAGCTTTTATGCTCACAACTCCAAGCTAATCTGGTCATGAGCTAAAAATAGTGACCCTTATCCTCTAGCATATCCTAGTATATCCTGTAGTATATCCTATAGGAATATCCTGTAGGTATATTATGTAGGAATATTTTACAGGCATATCCTGTAGGTATATCCTGTAGGAATATCTTGCAGGCATATCCTATGGGTATATCCTATAGGCATATCTTATAACCCGTATCTTGTATCCTGCATCATGTATCGAGTCGTGACAGTTAGCATTGTCAAAATTAAGCCTAGAAGGTGTTGCCAAATTATTGATAGTCTTTGACTCTTGGAAACTATGTAACATATATAGTTTGGCTTGTGTGAATCACCTTCCAATATTGGTGTAGACAATTTTCTCTTAACATGCTTTGTATGTTTGTCAATTAGTTGGTTCTCCAATTGAATAACAACTTTAGAAGAGGCCTCTTTGACCATCAAAACAACTTCCCTAAGTGGATATAAGGTTCATACTGATGTGTCTAGATAATAGGTTATTGATGGCCCACTACCTAAATGTCGGCCCACAAAGGTAGCGTATGCTCTAGATCATTGCATGAAAGCATTAGTGAAGTCAAGCTTGGTAGCATCTACAATGTCTAGCTTTATCTGTAGTGCTTCTGAAAATTGTTTCCATCTTGAGTGTCATGACTCAATGAGATTGACATTAGGGACAAGGGATTGCTGTTCCAAAGTGCTAATTATAATGAAAATATAATGCTAAGCTTACTTGCAAACTATGCCAACTGAGCTCCAATGTTGTTTTCTTGCCATCCACCATGCAAGCATGTTTGAAGTTTATGTATGTGTACTCTGCACATTACCAGATCTTCAAAATAATAAATGCTCCTCAAAGCTCCCTCTATTTGATAATCTCTAGCATAAGAACATATGGTGTTTACAAGCTTCTAGAAATATATATTTCTTCGTGTCCTATTAGTTGCTTTGTGTATAATGAAATCAACATCCATGTTCATGTATGTTACGACCCGTATAACGAATCAAAGAATATTCCCCAGAAAGGTATAAGCTAGAATATTCCTAGAGAGCTATACCTAGATTTAAGAGAATTAAGGGCACCCTAATATGGGAAGCCTTTTGGAGAGCAGCGTGTGGAGACTAGAGACATCTCGGGGGAGGTCGGGTGGTTTTGTGAGGGTCTTAGTTTGTACGTAGTGGTGCCTAACAATTGGTATCGAAGCAAGGTTCGAGATGAGTGCCTGGTGGGAAGGAGAGGATAATACCATCTATGTCGAGATGTTGGACACTGAAAGGCAAATTGTCCACGGAAGGGTTTCGTTGGTGGCAAGGACAAGTAGATGCATAAGAAGCTTAAGGAGAGGAGTGTGGAGAGGAGAACAAAGGAGACTTCTCTAAATCACAAGGTAAATTTCTATTTGTTCTTGCTCAATAGGTAAACTACATGGCACGGGAGGAGTCACACACACGTGCTATTGTGGTAGAGGGACGACTTGGTGAGCATCCAGTGCGAGTCCTTGTGGATAGCATGAGTAGTGATAACTTTGTGTTAACAAAGTTAGTTGAGGAGTGCAGCTTGCCCACGAAGACTGTGCCTCAATACAAATTTGAGGGCTTCAGCTATCACACAGAGCTATAGTGCTAGTGTGGAGGAGTTACAGCTGGAGGTTGGCAAAACCCAACTGGTGGAGCTGCGCAAAGAGCCTCAATACGAGATTGAGGGCTTAGCTATCACACAAAGCTATATTGCTTGTGTGGAGGAGTTACAGTTGGAGGTTGGCAAAACCCAGCTGGTGGAGCTGCGCGAAGAGCCTCAATACAAGATTGAGGGCTCAGCTATCACACAGAGCTATATTGCTTGTGTGGAGGAGTTACAGCTGGAGGTTGGCAAAACCCAGCTGGTGGACTGCATGAAGACTGTGCCTCAATACGAGATGAGGGCTCAGCTATCACACAGAGCTACATTGCTTGTGTGGAGGAGTTACAGCTGTAGGTTGGCAAAACCTAGCTGGTGGAGCTGAATGAAGATTGTGCCTCAATACGAGATTGAGGGCTTAGTTGTCACATAGAGCTAAATTGCTTGTGTGGAGGAGTTACAGTTAAAGGTTGGCAAAACCCAGCTGGTGGAGACTTTCTTTCTTGCGAAGCTAGTGCGTGTGGATCTTAAGATCTAGTGGAGCACCAAGCACATGAAGTTTGAGTATAGTGAAGTGAAAGACATTTGGTTTGGAACAAAGCTTGAGTCTCCAAACAAGTTCTTTTACTGTCACCTTGAGCAAAGCTGTTGTGCGAGGAGTTTGCTGACGTCTTCCCTCCCGAGCTACCTCATGGCTTACCACATGCAAGAGGTGTGGAGTGTGGAATAGGGTACAAAAGCCATTTACGTAAGCCATTCCGACTGAGCCATGCTAAGGAGCAAGAGGTTAAGAGACAAGTGATGAAGCTATTGAATATGGCTTATACAACTTAGCAAGTCTCCATTTGGTGCACCAGTAGCTCAAAACATCGTTACCATGGGGGCCACTTCAGTTTTTTCATCATCATTCTATTGGCTTCATTCCGAAATCAATTTCTTCAGCGCTTGCAATATCTGAATTTTGTAAGGACGATGTACAATTAAATGATAAAGGGATAGGCAACGAGATAGTGTCAACAGAAATGTGAAAGGGAGCAAACAAGTGATTTGCAAAGTATTTAAGAGGCAACGCTATCCCATGTTACTCATGGCCATATTGTGTTGTTGGATGTCAATGGTGTTCTGCTTCATCGACAAAGGCCCGAGGATAAGAAAAAAGAAATCAAACAAGGAGATTTCATTCCTTGTCATGGTAAATTTCGATATGATATTATTTTTTGCCTAGGATTGGATCGTCTCTTTCAAAAGCTTAAGGAGAGGGTGTGCTTGTGGGGATTTGGTCATGCATGCAAATTCACAACTTAACACCGTTGTTAAATTTGCTTAAGAAACATTGTAATGTTGCAGAAGAGGTGATTCGTAAAGATTGGATTTTTGACCAATGAATATGTTATAAACCTCTCGAATTTTACAATATAAAAAAGAAAGCAAGCCATACTTCTTCAAGAATGAAAGAATAATTGGGACTCATGGGGAGATCAGTCGCTTAAGGATAATGAAGAACGCACAAATGTTAGTGGTAGACGACTCTCCTCAGAAGGCTATGCTCAACCAAAACATTACTTGTATTCATCCAATCACTTTCGACCCATATTCTGATACCGATATCATGGATGAGCTAGTAAACTACTTGGATACGTGCCTCAGAAAGAAAAATCTCGAAAACTTTTATGATATCCTTCATTTTATAAAATTAAAATCACGAAAAAGAAAAGCTTTAGGAAATGTTTGATACGGTGGATACGGGTGCTTTATAATATTATTCTTAAGGAACGTCAGTTTTTAGACGAGCCTTTATGCAGACCTGGTCTTATTACATCTTATGTATTAACAAGGATGGCAACTCCCAATTGCATTCGTGAGAGTGTTAGGTGGTGGCAATAATATCAAGATATTGACCAAAATGATTCAATTAATCCGGAGAGTGATGATTTAGACAAAATGAGAAGATTTCTCTGTATGATAGGAAGAAAGTATTTATAAAAAAATTAACATGTTGATAAGAAAATGATTTCATTTATAATTATGTTTGATAGTATTTCTTAATTATTATAAACTATTTTAGAATAATATGAATATTCTAAGATATTTTAGGAATATTCCTTAAGGTTATTGAAGGATTAATTAATTAATTAATTAATATTTAAGGCTTAATTACATATTATTTAAATGATTAATTAATAATTAAAACTAAAGTATTAATTATAATTTATTTTATATTCCCATTTTCACGTATCATGCCCACTTTAATTACAACATGCATTTGGTAGAGAGAACTTGCTAGCCAAGATCTCACGCCCACAATTGGGTAAGGACACAAATATGCCCGTTGTAAGTGCTACACTTAACTTGATGTGAAAAAGGAGGTTAAAGACATGCTTCAAGCTTTGACCCTTAAAACATGCAATTTGACAAGACTTCCCAAGCATGGATTTGTTAACATTAAGAGTAAGTTACACCAAAAGTGGAATGTACCCTTGTTATTTAAAAGTTGAGGTGGCACAACAAAGAGTTGTGCTTTAGTGACATAAGCTAGAGCTTGCACTAAAAGAATAACAACTTACTCATGAACACATGAACTCTCACTACATATAATATTTAATATATGTGATAGATCCCCCCCCCCCCACTTTGTAAGCTTTAAGGGTTTAGGGCTTGGGGTTAGGGCAACCCTATGTTTTTACTCATATCCGACATGCTAAACTCATTAAAACTAACTAATAACCCAACTGGGACACAGAAAAGAAGGGTAAAAGTTTTTTAAATGGAAGTGCTAGCTTTGCCTAGAGTTTATTACAAATACCTAATAACATTTGATCGGATCATCATTAAATACCTAAGTGTATCAAGTGAACTGCTTTTACAACACATTAATATAGTTTAATAGGTAACAACAATTCCAAAGTCAAAGTAGAGGTCATAGTAAAAACTATGACAATCTCTCCGCCTTTTAAATTGTCAATGTCCTTATTGACGTCCAACTCCAAGACTAAATAATGTTAAAGAAAACTAATTAAAATTAACATATCACTCTATACAGAATTAACAAAAAGTTCACATAATTATCATTACGCCCCTTGCATTACGCAAAGTGTCATAACCTTTTCCTCTTTCCTTAAGCCAACTAGGCAAAGGGTTAATTAGTGTTTATGAGAGAACCCCTAGTCATGATGACCCAATTACGCTTGAGTCTTTTGCCCTATATATCCCACATCTTTACCTAGCTAGTCAACCCACTAGGTTAAAACTATAACACTCTCCACCCATTTGAGAAAGTGGATGCCCTCATCCATATAGTTTAGTAAGTAACAACAGTTAAATCCAAAGTCAAAGTAAAGGTCATAGTAAAAACTATGACACTCTTTCCGCCTTATTAAATGTCAATGTCCTTATTAACGTCCAACTCCAAGACTAAATAATGTTAGAGAAAATTAACCAAAACTAACATTACTCTATATGGAATTAACAAAAAGTTTACATAATTGTCATTACCCCCCTTACATTACGCAAAGTGTCACAAGCTTTCCCTCTCCCCTTAAGCCAACTAGGCAAAGGGCCAATTGGTGTTTATGAAAAGGCCCATGGTCATGATGACCCAGTTACGCTTGAGTCTTTTGCTTACATATCCCACATATTTCACAATCTCTACCTAGGTAATCAGCTCACCAGGTTAGAACTATGACACAAAGCCAAACTTCAGAACCGTCGTTCACTAAGTCATAAACTCAATTGCCGAAGGCACCACCTACGAAATGAAGTCACTTAGAGACCTTTGCACATTTGCAAAGTCGGTCACCCGATGTAAACAACATAAATAATTAATTTCTTTACTTAACTAGAATTTATGTTAAAAGTTTCTAATTAATGTTGATTGTCGGCCCCTAGGTTAACAAGAAATAAATCCTTACTTTATTCCTTAACTTTTAAACACACTTTGATGACCATGTCATCAAGAGCACAACAAGCAATTTAAGTCCATCTTAAATATTTAACCCAACTGCTTCACGTTTCTTTGATTTTTCAATAGATCCACATCTCCACATGTTACAGTATTATCGCCTTACATTTTGCCTCCCTCGGTGTTTCTCATACTCCTTGCATAAGGGTATTTTACTATATCTATCCCCTGTTAGTGTATAATTATGCCAAATTAGGTATGAGACGTTTATCAAAATCAAGTTCTTTTTTACTCTTTTCGAAACCCTATTCTTTGTAGACATGTCAATCCAACCAAAAGCAATCTTAGAGGTGCATGGTTGTACACAGATATATAACAAAGTTATGATATTCTAAAATTAATCCATTCACTTGGTGTGTCATTAACATGAATTCATTCTTGATGAGAATGAAATTTAATTCAAAATTATAATTAGATGTCATAGCACTACCGTTTGTCTTTTGTAACAGACTTTGTATTTTTTTCATAGCACTATCATTTACCTTTTGCAACAGACTTTGTATTTTTTCATAACACTAACCAACATACCTTTTTAACAAATCAATGTGGAAACCAAGAAACTCAACCTATATCTAGTGCCTCAACTAACAATCTTTAAATATCACATGTCTCAACTGACCCATTCCTATTCCCCAAAGAGCACAAGAATTAAGTTCATTCAATAATTCCTAATTCCTTATTTCATTAACTTTAAATACTGTAGTTCCCATGATAAGAGTCTCACTGAACTTGTAATATTGCATGTCTTTGTAACATTATATTCATTTTCAACTCTCAAACTGATTATGTAAACATTTTCCTCAAAGTTATGAAGTATAACCTTTATACTAATTTTAATAATTAGTGTTTTGACAAGCACTTTTAAACTAATCATTATTTCATAAACAATTGCAATTTTAATATTAATATTCTCAAACTGATAATAATCACTTAATGTTTAAATCTTAAGTTTACTAATAAGTTGTTACATTAGTGAATATGACTTTACACTCATATCAATTTATCAAAATGTAAGAACTGTAATGTGAACATTAGACTTAATTGATATGAATCTAACTTTAGCTATAGATAAAAATATAATGTTACTTTCAATATTTTAAGGTGTTATGCAGGGACTAACAGGAATCATAAATAAGTGTTTGGTTCATCTACTAAAATATTAACTTTCACATTAATATTTAATAACACTGAAGTGTCATACTAATTTCAAGTTAGATAAACTCTCAAAACATGAGTAAAATATTTAATTCGGTACATTGAACTAATATACACCATTCCACATTGCTCCCTGCAAGCAATGTATTAAGCTACAACATTAAAGTACTACGTTATTAAAATGTTAAACTTAAATTTCCCTTTCTGAGTCTTTCTATCTCATGATTATGGCCACCTCATGTGATCATAACTAAGTCTTATTATTGAATGCTCTAATCTCAATATTCAACAAATATTATACCATACTTCGCTAAATCATTTGTAGTCAATCTTAATAAGATTGTTATAAATACTTCCAAAGCTTAGAGTAAAAATATCTTAACATATGAGGTAATAAGAAACTTCATATTCTTGAATCGGATACCAAACTATTTGCATCACGATTATTAAGAAGAAAGACCATCTTCTTGAGCTAATTTAGTAACTCAATATTATACTTTCATGAATATTAATTCAAACTCATAAAACACTATCAATCCTTAAGATAGAACTGATAATGAACATAAGGAACTGGTCATTGGGGACTCTTCAAGCCAAATGTAGGATGATTTTGGGTGGTCTTGGTGGTGGCTAAGATGTTGTTGCAAGCACCCAATTCCAAGGTTCTGAGCCGGGGGTCTGACCATTACTTTGGGATGTATGAGGGTGTGTAGTGGTGGCCGCTACTTGGACATCAGGAGGGTTTGTGTATTGGTGGATTGGAGCTCCCCTCCTTTTGGTATGCAAGCTTTCGTTGATGAGGAAAGGGGGAGCTTCAGAGTTTTTTTGATGAGGAAAGGCTAACATATGGCTGCCAAGTAGCCATCCGACATTATCACCCTGTGTAAGCAACACTAAGTTTTTCAAGATGACCCCATGAGTCTAACTTAAATGCCTACTTAAGTAAAAGACTCAAAGTTTTACTTTAAGTCTTCTAGAATGATTATTCCCCAAACCCTAAAGGATAACCCTAGTAGACTTTCATGCCCTAACCTTATCAAAGAGATGTCCTTACACATACCCTTGTGACATAGTTAAGGCATCGTCACTTACCCCTTTAGGAATCACCTTCATTCGGGAGTACAACCCTTTTAGGGCAACAAGGGGTACTTTAAGTCATGACTAACCCCTAAGGGTTTAAGTGACCAAGTCATATCCTAAACCTAGGGCTATACATAGTGAGGACATGAGTGTGCGCCATAGGCGAACACGAGTGTTTTACTAAGCAAACTCCCTAAGGCTAGGTTTGAATAACTTTAAGTACATGACCTTGTGAGTGCCTCACAAAAGAGCTCCTGCTAATAAGCTTAAGTTGTTCAACCTTTGGATTCCAAGGAGAACACCCCCCTAGCCAAGTGTGCCAAATCACACCTAGTTATGAGACATAACCTCCCTTGAGCGGATGCCCAAGGCTTAACACCCTAGTGCGAGCACAAGCATGCTTGTTTGCTAAAGTATCCAACCCTTGGCGACACAACCCCAAAAGGCATGCCCTAAGCATTGTACTATGAGTCGTCTAGCCTAGTGTCACATCTTCATATGACATTGTCTCTGTCATAGTTTTTATTATGACTCGACTCTTTACTTTGGATTGACTGTTGTTACCTACTGTACTATGTTGATGGACCCTAGATGTAGTAGGAAACAGGCTCGCTTAGTGCATTTGGGTATCTGGTGATGGTCCGGCCGGGTGTCATTAGGTATTTACAGGAAACTCTAAGCGAAGCTAGAACTTACCTTTTAGAAACCCACCCCCAATTTTGACGTTCCGAATAGGCTGATTGGTCTTTGCAGATGAGTTTGGCATGTTAAGTAGGGTTAGGAACATCCCTAGGGTTGACCTAACCCTAGGGTTCCCTAACCCACGCCCTAAAACCCCACCCCCTTGGGTAGGGTTTAGGGGTAGGAGTAAGGGTGAGTTATAGCTCATATTGTTAATTTATCTAAGGGGCTAAAATTCAGTGTCAGCCCACTTACACATACAGGAAAAGAGGGGGGGGGCCTTCGTCACATAAATATGGTAGAGTATATGTAGGAGAGCTCTTGGGTTCATGACTGAGTTCGTTGCTCTTCTGCCGGTGCAAGCTTTAGCTTGTGTCGTTAAGGTACAACCCTTTGTTGTGCCGCCCTAACTTCCAGATGCCAAGGGTACGTCCCACCTTCGGGGCAGCTTACCCTTAACGTTGACGAATCCATGCCTGGGAGGTCTTGTCGGAATGCACGTTCCAAGAGGCAGAGATTGAGGCTTGTCTCCAGCCTCCTCCTCCACGTTAAGCTAGGTGTAGCACTCACAGCCAAGCAAGGCACATCTGTGTCCTTGTCCAACTGTGGGCATGGGATCTTTTTGACAGGTTCACGTTACCTGGTTCCTGAGGGTTCATTGAGGGATTCTAGAGTTGGCATTTAGAGCCACGTTTGTGGCACTTGGTGCAACTCTTGAATCTAAGGGCTATGGCATGATAGTCCACATCGGGAAAGGCAGTGTCACATGGAGATGTGACACTGGGCTAAACGTCACATGGTACAACACCCGAGGCACGCTCTTTGGGGTTATGTCATAGGCTTGTCGCCAAGGGTTAGATACTTTAGCAAACAGACATGCTTGTGCTTGCACTAGGGTGCTAAGCCTTGGGCATCCGCTCAAGGGAGGTTAGGTCTCATAACTAGGTGTGCTTTGGCACACTTGGTTAGGGGAGTGTTCTCCTTGGAATTCAAGGGTTGAACAACCTAAGCGTGTTAGCAGGAGCCCTTTCGTGAGGCACTCGCAAGGTCATGTGCTTAGGGTTATTCCAAACCTAGCCTTAGGGAGTTTGCTTAGCGAACACTTGTGTCCTCACTAAGTACTAGCCCTAGGTCTAGGGTATGACTTGACCACTCAAACCCTTAGGGGTTAGTTGTGGTTCAAGGTACCCTTGTCGCCCTAAAGGGTTGTACTCCCGGATGAGGGTGATTCCTCATAGGGTAAGTGACGATGCCTTAGCTCTGTCACGGGGTATGTATGGAACACACGTCTCCTTGATGAGGGTTAGGGCATGAGCCTGTCTCACCGGAAAATGTAAACCCTAGTTTTTAGCATTTTTAAGGTAAAAAACAACACTAGAAAACAAGCCTTTGTTTTTGTAAAAAGTAGTTAACATACTAGGGTCGAACATTGGTTTATTTTTTAACATAGTTAATATACATTGTATTATTATTTTGTTTTTACCCTTGTTTTTACCCTTGTTTATACAGTAATAATTTCTATTTGTTTTCTATATAATTTTATTTAATTTTAGATTGATTTATTGATTTTAATTGTACTTAATAAAAACTCTTTAACTTTCATTAATTAAATTAAAAATAATAAACATTATTAATTTCTGGTGATCTCTCTGTGAATCCCCTCTCTCTCTCACACACACCAGTCCACCTTTCGGAAGCGTTTCTTCATGCGTGATCAACGAGGCCTCTGCAAGAAAAGAAACTAATGTAAACAAGATTCACCAGTTATACTGTGTGTGTGTATAGCTAGATAGATAAATATGCTATTATAATATTATTGCAGTAAGCACAAGCCTATACGTATATTGTCAATCCTGATATATATGAATGCATACACATCTAGAATACATGTATGTATGCTATATAGGAATATATATAATAGGACTCGGCTGAAAACTGTTGTTCTTTTAAGCTACATGTCTTGTGTTCTTCTCCTCTGTGTGTGTGTGTATAACTAGATAAAAGAAAGCCATTGTACATGTGTGTGTGTGTGAGAGAGAGAGAGAGAGACAGAGAGTTGCGAGCTTTACCCATAAAGCTCGCAAGACAATGCCGGGAAGGCAATGTACTTAATGCCTTCTGATGTTGCCAGATTCAAAGCGGCCCTGTGAGTGAAACATCATCCAAACAATGAGCAAAATAAACAATCAAATAAGACGTATCAAGACGTATAAATGCATATATAGACTTAGATGATAATTTGCTTATAAGGAATTATAACTGTCTGAACTGTCCATACATACAGTGTGTGTGGGTGTGTGTGTGAAGAACAAAAAACTTACGACTGCATCTGTTTGTCCATCGATGAACCAGAGCCCTATATCCCCTTTCCAGATAACAAGAGTGCTGGACTCGGACAGCTTGTACTTGACCACTCCAGTGAGTGGCTCCGGAGGCGGAGGTGGGGGAGGGGTCGGTTTCTCCCCACACACTCACACACACACGTGTGTGCTTACATCTGTTCGTATATGAAATACTCACCACAATATTTTTGAAGTTTGGTGAATCAAATTGACTGTCAAGCACGACTTGCGTTGCACCTAAATCCATTAGCTTTTTCTTAGCGTCTTCAATTCCTGGCCTGAAATCACGAATTATATAAGAAACCACACAATATGCATTCATATGTATCAGCGTGTAATGACTGTCACTTACAAGACGTGTGTATCTACTATGTACGTACGTACATAGGTTACAGCTATCTATATGTACGTGTATACGACTATGTGTACGTCGGTACACAAAATATACGTTATGTACCTCTCACGCACAATATTGATGGTCTGGAGACCTTTTGCGTGTGCAATTTGTATGACACATTGTCCAACCATACTCGTAGACCCGTTCTGAACAACCACATCCCCTGCAACGAACGCGCGGCACACACACACAAATATAAATACATATATTAGTTTTTAAACGTAAAACTTCAAAAATAACAATTAATAGAAGTTTTAGTAAGTTAATATTTAATTAATTACCAGCTTCTAACGAAGCAAAATCTTCGAGCATTCTGAGTGCGGTGCAGGGTTTGACAGAGATGGTAGCCAGGTATTCCATGGGCACATTATCAGGAACTTTACACCATACACTCTCCTCTTTTAGCACATGTGTGCTCCACGTTCCTGCACAGATACGTGTGTAACTTAAAAGCTAAGTTTTATAATGTTCAGTAACTTCGGTTATCTATGTATTTATTTAACTGGATTAAGATAAAGTATTTATATATAAATTATATACTTATTATACTAACCGATTCCGGAATATGTTGGAATGACCCAATCTCCTACTGACAAATGTTTAACATCCGATCCAACAGAAACTACCTGTCCAACACCTTCACCACCGGCAACTGCAGGAGGTGTAGGTCGCATCGGATATACCCCTGAAAACAAGAAAAAGACAAAAAAATTAAACTTTTATAAAACATGTAAAATTAATAAACCATTGATAATGTATGTATATCTACATGTGTCTGCCATATTATATATATATATATATATATATATAAACTTACAATCAATATATATAAACGCAAATAAATCTCTCTCTCTCAAAATCCAGTCCAATTCTAACACATAAAATGTATGTACATGTACATACAATACATATAGATTATAATCAAATGCTAAACCATAGTAAAGTGTACAGCGTACAACATTATAACTTACATACACTATTGAGAACACTGTATGATACTGAAGTGGCTATGTTACGGGTACACACACGTTCAACCTTCTATTCTGTTGATGTCTGATGGGTTGATAGGAGCTGCCAGCATCTTGACGCATACTTCCCCTTTCTCAAGAGGACGACCAGGAAGCTCCACTATTCTTTTTATATAAACATCCATTTGTATAAAAGAAACATGTATGTATATACATACATACACGAATTTATGTGTGTGTATCTATATACACAATATACATATGTTGATGACCCTGTGGTTTATGTTTATATAATATACATCTACACCACATTTTCATATAATTAATTGAATCTGTAACTTGTATATCTACAATACACACTTACTTGTGGACATCGATAAATGTGGTTGATCTTACCATCTTGTTGATTCTCTCTGTTCTACTGGGACGATCGAAATTGGGTCTTCTGGGGCCTATCCATGGACCTCAGACCACCCATTGCACAGCTTATCCTTGTTGGCATTGCATAGAAATCTGTACACAGGCATGTCATGGATGGCCAAGGCCATGGAGATGATGCTCCTCTCATTTGTTGGTCCTGCTGTCCAGATGGTGTGGAAACTGTCCGCTAAACAAGAGAGCTTCATTACGAGTGTAGTATTCGCTGGGATGATGATCGGTGCATATTCTTGGGGTCCATGAATCCACTCACCAGATTGAGTGGCCACCGTTGATATTGCACAGCCATATCTTGGAGAGCTAAACCCATGCGCCGGATCTGCGGAGCACGCTCCACCGCTTCACAGAAAGAACCCTAAAGCATATTCTAGGATCCCCTGTTTAGGTTAGCTCACTATATTTTAATGAATTATAACATAATTTTATACATGTTACAAACCCAAAAACCAACCCTTGTTCTTGGACCCTTAGTACTTCCCCTAGTATGTTAGTCAAATTTTTTTTACCCTAGTATTTATAAAATTAGGCATAGTTTTTTTGCTTTGTTTATTTTAATTTTTCGGTGTCTAGGTCTTCTAGGGCAAGACCCTAAGTCAACTAGGGTTATCCCTCAAGGGTTTTGGGGGTAGACATTCTAGGGAGACTTAGGCTAAACCCTAAAGTCTCCTGTCCACTTGGGCATTAGAGTCTAACCCTAGGGGTCGTTGGGTTGTTCTGGGAAACTTAGCGTTGCTCACACAAGGTGATGACGCCGAATGGCCACCTGACAGCCACATGTTGCCACATGTTGGCCCTTTGGGTAAAAACTCTGACAGTCTCACACGATGTGGATTATCATGCCATAGCCCCTAAGATTCAAGAGTTACATTAAGTACCATGAATGTGGTTCCTAAGTGCCAACTCTAAAACCCCTTAGTGAACCCTTAAAAACTGGGTAACAAGAACTTGTCAGCCAAGATCCCACGCTCATAGTTGGACAAGGACATGGATGTGCCTTACTTAGCTATGAGTGATACACTTAGCTTGACGTTGAGGAGGAGGCTGGAGACATGCCTCAATCTTTAACCCTTGGGACATGCATTTCGACATGACCTTCCAATCATGAATTCACCAATGTTAAGGGTAAGCTATCTTGAAGATGGGATGTACCCTTATCAACTGAAAGTTAGGGCAGTACAATAGAGGGTTGCCTTAACTACACAAGCTAGAGCTTGCATCGGTAGAAGAGTAACGAACTTATTCATGAACCCAGGAACTCTCCTACTACATACTCTACCTTATTTATGTGATGGAGCTGCCCCCCTCCCCCCCCCCTCCCCCTTCCCCCTCTTTTCCTAAAACATGTAAGTGTTGGCAAGGAATTAGTTAACCCCTTAATTAGTTAGGAGTTAGATTTAGTTGGAAACACATCTCATTACCCTTAAACCCTACCTGAGGGATGGGATTTTAGGATGTGAACCCTAGGGTTAAGTCAACCCTAAATATGTTCCTAACCCTATTTAACATGCCAAACTCATTTGAACTTAACCAAAAATCTAACTAAGATGTCAAAATCGAGGGTGGTTTTTTAAGTTCTATCTTCTTTTAGAGTTTTCTACAAATACCTAATGACACTCGACTAGACCATCACCAAATACCCAAGTGTACTAAACAAACATATTTTCTATTACATATAGGGTCCATCAACATAGTAAAGAAGAGTCATAATAAAATCTATAATGAGGAAGAGAGAGAGCAACAGCAGATAAAAAAGATATATATGTATTGCCTCTTAAAAGTGCAAGGTGGCCCTTTCTTAAAGACCAAGATTCAGATTCACTACTTTCGAGTGGAGCAAGAAACACAAAGAAGGTGAACTAGAAGAACCCTAATGGGGAGTGCCACTTGGCCTACCTCCTAGTACCACCCAACCCAATATATAAGCAGGCATGCAACACTAGGTCTCTATCATAGTTCTAGCTTGGTGATTTGACCACCTGGGTAAAGATCGTGGGATATATGTGAAAAGACCCAAACGGACCTAGGTCATCATCATCAGGGACCCTTTAATAAACATAATTGGTCATTTGCCTTATCGACTTAAGAAGAGAGGGAAAGTTCTGACATTTGATATTAGAGTGGTCCTTGGCCATGTGATGCAAGCACTTCCACGCGGTCAACATGTAAATTGCCTCTAAGCTAAACTAGACCCCTCAATCACATGTGTACAATCATGCATCTCTAGATTGCCTTTGGCCCGATTAACATGTGATGTGAGCATAGTCATGCGGTCAACGTGTAGATCACCTCTGGCTCGATTGACATGTGATGCAAGCATAGAGCCATGTGTTCAATGTGTAGATCGCCTCTAGCCTGCTTAACATGTGATATGAACACAACCATGCAGTCAACGTGTAGATTACCTATGAGCTGAACTAGTCCCGTTGATCACATGTGACAACTATGCATCTTTGGCCCGATTGACATGTGATGCGAGCATAGCCATGTGGTCAACGCATAAATTGTCTCTAGTCTACCTCGATCACATGTGTACATCCATGTATCTCTAGATTACCTCTAGCCCGATTGATATGTGATGCAAGCATAACCATGCCATTAACATGTAGATCACCTTTGTTCGTGGATGAGTACATCCATTTTTTAAGGGTGGTGAGTGTCATAGTTCTAACCTAGTGGATTAATCACTTAGGTAAAAATTATGGAATGTATAGGAAAAGACCAAAGCAAACCTAAGTCATTATTATGTTGCTCAAAGTTGCAATTTGCTCAAGGTTTGTGATACACAATTTCTTTTAGAATGCCAAATCGATCTCTCTCCCTTTTTTTTCGACCTCTCGTAAAACCTATTGGTCCTTTGCCTTGTTAACTTAATAGGAAAGGGAATATTGTCACATCCTCCTTAATTAAATATAAGTTCTTTATTGTTTGCATCATTTGTTTTAGGACCTTTTCCGTTTATACGTATCATTAAACACCTTAATCTTTAGATTTAAAAGTAAAGTTTACACAATTTGTTACAGTTTGACTGATATTTAACATCACCTCATTAAGGAACCCTAAATCTCACTTACCTAATTAAGTCAAAACTTTTTACCCTAAATTGTATTGCACAATAAGTTAATTATAATTAGAATAAATTTAAATATCTATTTAATAGTTTGTAAGAATATAATAAGAATTTAAATCTATTAACGTATTAAATTTATTAGTACCATAATCGTTAAAAGGATAAAGAAATTAAAACAAGATGTGATATACCTCACGAAACTCTAGTCCAATGTTAAAATGGCAACAAGTAATTTAACAAATAAAGAAATAAGATGTAGATCATTTAACAAGGAAATAACAAAACATTGAATTTGAGAATATATACTTTTTGAAGAAACTTTAAATTATTAAAAGTAAATATTATCAAGTGAAAATAATAATAAAAACCATAATAGCGATTGTTTACTTCAGAATAAATTAATCATGATATTAATCAAGCCTTTTGCTAAGAGATTTGAATCCAGAATAAAAAGGTTGTGTTAGTAGATTTTAAATTTTAATTTGATTAGAGTGAAACATACATATAAAATTCTTTTATTATCTCCATAACGATGACATAACAGTCAAGAACAATTATGATCCTGGGAGCTAGAAGTGTTGTGCACCCTCAGTGGTATAGTCAAAACTCAATATAATCGAATAAATATGAAAATAATTTACCTCTTGGATATTTAAAATGCAAAGGTTATGCACTTTAAGATTGTGTAAATCATTGATTTTTTATTAAAAAAACTTAACCCTTAATGTTAATCTTTATTGTTAAAACAACAGAATATACTTAAATCTGGGATATCCCTTTCCAACCGTACATAAGACCAGTCAAACAAATATCCAAAACACATGCGAAACCAGGTTGTGCACATGCCTCAGCCACGCGTCAGAGTGTTATACGACAACCCCATGGAGATCCACGCGGCACCTTCCCATTCACTGTTTGTACTGCAGAGCACGAGAGATGCCGAACAAGGCTAGGTTAGTTAGGTAGCACATTGTTAAGAATGCGCTGGCTATGGTGGAGAATTGTGTGAAAAAACTTCACTCCTAGTCTTTTAAAATAGTTACAATGGGCAGGACAGGAAATGGAACAGGAAAGGAACCCAACAGGATTACCCTCAGGAACTACTTGGACATGTCTAGGAGCTTGAATCTGGAGCCGAGCTCATCCCACAATGTGAAGAAGAAATGGGACATGACCAAGAGTATGAATGCAGAACCTGGTTTCTTCGCAAGGACTAGAATCGACTTGGGTCAAGTGAATTCCTCCCTCACTGTGGTTGCCAGATCTCCAAAAGCACCCACTGTATCGAAACCGTGCAAGGTAACTGCAGTCTCATCCAAAGCTGCGAAAACTCCTCACCACTTCCCGACAAGATCAAGCTTTCATACAGGATTCAACAACAAGACGCTGCCCAGGAGCCCGAATGTGTGCGATTCTCCGCAGGAGAAGGAGCTCATTGATGACTTCGTGGACCAGCTGAAGACAATAGCTTCGAGTTCCTCGAGCAGCAACACCACAACGAGAAGAGTAGTTCGCAAGGCACTCGAATTCTCTACAAATCTCACAATGGCCCGGGCTTCTGTGTCAGAGCCCTGCAATGAACAACAACATATCCACAAGTCGAAGCGGGAAGTAGTCGTTGTTGGGAACACAAGGAGGCACCTCAATCATAGGCATCTTCTTCCAGTGGCCGAGGAGAAGCAGACTGTGATTTCCTCCCCCATTGCATACACAAACAGTTCCTCGATGTCTAGGCCAAAGTTGAAGTCCGTAGATATGGCTCCTGCTGTTCAACAACATGCTATTGAGCTTGCTCTTCAGCTTCTCAACACCATGGATAAGCTCAACTGCAAGCTGGTTGCATGGCAACTTAAGAAGGTAGTGTGTGGGCGTGCGTGCGTGTGTGTTAGAGAGAGAGAGAAAGAGCATGAGCAGGTTAACAGATATGTGTGTATCGGATACATCAGTACTGACATCATATTCAATGATTTCATGTTGTGATTACAACTACCCTGACAAGTGACACAACATGCATGTGAGAGAGAGAGAGGGGGGGGGATATATGCACGTTATGTGCGTGTGCGTGTGCGTGTATACATTAAGTTGATGAGTGAGATAGTTTGTCGGGTATTCATGTGTAACTATGAATGCAGTAAACTATAGATTGACACACGCGTATTCAATGCAGGAGTTTGACAAAGGTGTATGGACCAGCGTGGCATTGTATCGTGGGTACAAGCTTCGGGTCATACGTGACACACTCAGTCGGTGGCTTCATATACTTCGCGGTTGGTAAGGTGTCAATTCTTCTTTTCAGAACTGCTATAGAAGTCGTAGACAAAAAATAGAACACTGACTTTTGTACACACTAATTGCTAAACTCATCTCTCAAGTGTTTACACGTACACTCTCCCTCTCTTCTCTCTCTCTAACACACACACACACACAACAAAGTTACAAGATGTTTTCTGGTATTTCTACTTTGATCCCACAGTGCCAACTTATCAGAATTCCTATAAATATTCGCCATCAACAGATACCCAGCAGCGTCCCTGTGGTCGAGCTTTGTGAGCGACTCAAAAGCCCGTTTCCCAACGACAGCATTGTTCCACTTCTGGCAAGCAGCAAGTATAACCGTCCATGTGACTGCAGTCGCCTCGAAGGGCATACCGTCTACAAAAGAAACTGCCTCCTCAAGCCTGTTTGCACGTCCCAGCAGGTCGATCATGCAATGGTAATGCTCAACTGTGGGAATGATCCCGTACTCGGACTCCATCGCCTGGAAGTATTTTGTCCCCCTCTCGACTAGGCCAGCGTGACTACACGCTGTAAGAAGACATATGAAAGTGACACCATCCACTTCCACTCCTTGCTCGTGCATCTGTTCGAACAGCTCCAACACTCGGTTTATGTCCCCTTGCCGGCTGTACCCGGCAAGGAGCGCAGTCCAAGTCACTGAGTCCGTTACAGAGAGCTGATCGAAAACTGCCTGTGCATCCACCAATCTCCCGCACTTGGCATACACGTCAACCAATCGGTCCGCCAGAGCTGTGTAATCGTCCACATGACAGCATCTCACAACTTCAAAATGTACGTATTTCGTAACATCTGGAATGGCTATGACACCACACGCCTTGAGAACGCCTTGTATGTCGTGGTGTCCGGCCGACATCCTTGTTGCGTCATGCTACATAGAAGCTCCAGTCCGAGCTCTGGTGTATCACTCTCTGCACTCCCATAATTAAAGAGTTCCACGAGACAGTGTCGTGGTGCTCCATCTTGTTAAACGTATCTCGTGCATCTGATAAACTCCCACATTTACGTACATGTCTACTAGGGCACTCCCCATGTATATGTTGGTGTCATAACCAGCTGCTTTTGCCTGTATGTGAATGCCCATCCCCATCTCCAGAGCCTGTATAACAAACTTAAACACGCACGCACGCACGCACGCACGCACGCACGCACACCACACCTTAGCCCGGTTATTGTCATCTTTGGATGCAAAGCTTGTGCAGGCGTTGATGACCGCAACATAACTAAGGACATCCGGCACAGTCGTCATGAACTCGAAAAGCTCTAGAGCAACCTCGGGTTCCTCATTCGCAACATATCCCAACATAAGCACCGTCCACGAGATCACACTGTGCTTCACCATGGTATCGAATATCTTTCTTGAGTCGAGCAGGCTGCCGCACTTTGCATATGTATCCACAAGCGTGTTGGCGACCAGTATTTCAGATAAGTGCCCGTATCGAGCAACCTGGGAGTGTATCTCCATTGTCTTTCCCAACATGGAGGTCTTCACAAGTGTGTTATGCAGTTCTTCACCAGGTTCCTTCATTGCTAAGCTGCCACACGCACTCAATGCAGCTATAAATGCCAGATGATCAGGCTCACAGCCTTTGGGCTTCATGGACTCGAAAGTTTCAAGGGCAAGCTCTTCTTCCCCATTCTCTACATATCCCACAATAAGTGATGTCCACGAAACTACATCGTGTACAGGCATGGAGCGATACACTCTCCGAGCATCTACAAGGCTCCCACACTTTGCATACATATTAACCAGCGCATTTTCCACGTACGTGTTGGATGCTAACCCACACCTCACGGCTTGAAAGTGTAGTATCCTTCTCCCCTTCTCGAGCGTATCCAGCCTCATGAGTTTGTCATCAACCAGTTTCGTCTCCTCCTTAGTTGCCATGCTCGCACACGCCTTGAGAACAGCAACAAAAGTCCTCGTGTTTGGTACATATCCTCTCGCTTCCATACTTGAGAATAAAGTGAATGCACGTTCTTTCCCCTTCTCCGCGTATCCAAGTATTAATGAGTTCCATGAGATCACATCGTGCTCCTTCATCTTGTCGAACACCTTCTGGGCTTCCGACATGCTCCTGGTTTTCCCGTACAGGTTAATGAGGCTGTTTGAGACGTATATGTTGGAGTCTAGTCCTGTTTGTACTGCTTCGTCGTGTATGAGCTTCCCCATTCTGAGGTCCCTTAAGCTGGTACATGATTTCAGCCTTGATAGGATGATGGATGTGTTTCTGAATGTGTCTTCTTGCCCAGCTATCAAGCATAGATGCTTCACGTTGTACTTTAACCATTTGGCTGGCAGAAACTGGAAGACAATAGGTATTCCATCTGTGTGTGTGTGCGCGCGTGCGTCTGTGTTTGATATAATGTACTTACATGTTTTCTTCTGTGGTAGAATGACATGAACGGACAGTGGGTACTTCAGGGTGGCCACATAACACCAGAGAGTTTTGGGATCATCTCTCTCAATTACTTAATATAAAAAACTAAGGGTCATTATCGCATAATGGTTGTTGTGTGCTCCGCCTAAGGCTCACATGTGATTCTTCTTGTAGTAGGAGCTTCGTATTTCATTTGGGCACAAGGCGATTCGCATCCTTTCCGCAACTCTCTCTCCTGTTTGATTTTTAATCTTTCAGCGATGGGTTTTTTGTATGGACCAAAAACTTATGAGAGGGAGCCTCCTCGCGATTCTCGATTGATCATCAATTCCCAGGTGCCACGCACGCATGTATATACGAACCATATGTAATCATGTGTGCATGTATTCAGCTTGGAGCTGCCATGATTTCATTTCTTTTCTGTGTACTAGCACTTTCAATACTGTGCACACACACAGATACACACGCACACCACACACACACACATATACACACATTGGATGTGGGTTGTTTGTGTGTATTTGCATGTCCTCATCGTCTCTTTCAAAGTCTGGCAGAAGCCATCAGAATATTATTGTGTGATTGTCTGTATATTTTTCTATTTTTTATTTTTTGAAGACTGTCTGTATATTTATGTGCCCATGTGTATGTATATATCATATGATAGGACTTGTTTTCAGTTTCTATACATGTATACATATATATCATATATACATATGTGCATGCACACTCTCGCGCTCACTCACTCAAAATAACGCAGGAGCCTTTTAATGCTGAGACACCTTCCAAAGCACTAGTGCAATCCTTTATAACACCCGAGGAGCTCTTCTATAAACGAAATCATGGCCCTATTCCAGTTATTGACGACTTGTCCATGTAAGCTTGCTGTATATATATTCCTATATGTATATAGGAACACATGCACGCGTGCACTAAGTATTTATTATGCTGCTTCTTTATTATAACAGGTATCGGCTAGAGATTGGTGGTTTGGTTCCTAAGCCACTATCTCTCTCCCTGCAAGAACTAAAGAGCTTGCCCAAGTACACAGTAACGGCTACTTTACAAGTCTCTCTCTCTCTCTCTCTCACCACACACACACACGACGCACGCACGCACGCACATATTTCCAGGCATGTATTGGTCTCTTTAACAGCTTTTCAACCGAACAGTGTGCAGGGAATCGAAGAACAGCATGAGTAAGTGAAGAAAGTTAGAGGAGTTGGTTGGCAATTTCAGCGTTGGGCAATGGTGAGTTTAAATGCATTATACTATACACATATACGCAGCTACACAACATGCATGCACATAGATAAGACAATTGGATATATGCTATAGAATGGATCCACACACAACATCAGACCATGTAGACTACATCCATATAAAATACACATTTATATACATGTATACCACACTAGATACTGTTACAATCTAGTTTGTTTACAGCTGTTTGGGGAGGTGCAAGATTGCTTGATGTATTGGAGTTAACTGGAATATCCCACGGATCTACTTCAACAGCAGCTGGTGGAAAACATGTTGAGTTTGTCAGCGTGGACGTATGCAAAGTAAGTACATATCCAGACATAATAAGAATAGATAATATGTTTCTGTACTGAACAGGAGGAAAATGGTGGACCTTATAAGTCATCAATCCCTACTCCAAGCCACGACTCCTGAATCAGAAGTCATACTAGCTTATGAAATGAATGGAAAGGTAAAACTGTGTGTGTGTGTGTGTGTTTGTTTATAATACATACATATGTTGTTTCTCTTTATGTTTGTTCAGGAATTAAATAGAGACCATGGGTTTCCTCTCCGTGTTGTTCCTGGTGTTTGGAGCACGCTCAGTGAAATGGCTGACTGGAATATACATTATCCAACAAGAGTGTCGGTTCATACATTTTGCATTATATTATATATGCACATGTTGCTTGCGGCGTGCGTGGTGTGTGTGAGAGAGAGAGAGAATTAAACACACATGCACATGTATAATATTTCAGGGATTCTTCATGCAAAGGGATTATAAAATGTTTCCACCCTCGGTAGACTGGGATAATATAGATTGGACACTCGTCGGCCCCTTATGGACTTTCCTGTCCAGGTGTGTGTGTATACACACACACACACATCTATGTGCATGTCTAACAAATTACTGAACTCTCAAAATACACATGCAAACACACACACATGTATTTACTCGTTATGTGTATTTCAGTGTGCAATATGCTCCCTGCCGATGGAGAGGTCTGTGAAGCCAGGAAGGAAGGTATTGATCAAGTAGTCATTCTTTATATTATATACGAAACGATGATTAATATTCACTTAAACATTAAATAGTTCACTGTACGAGGATATGCTGTTCGGGTGGAGCGTGGAATAGAGCGTGTGGATGTGTCCGTAGATGGAGGCAAGACATGGAACGAAGCAAAACGTGTCCAGAATGGGGGCACTTATATTGCAGATGAGGGTGAAAAATGGGCTTGGATTCTGTGGGAGCTTACAACTGAGCTTCATTCATCCACAAAAATAATAGCGAAAGCTGTAAGCATACATGTTTTATATATAGAGAGAGAGAGCGAATTTCAGTGTAAACATTTACACACACAACACACACACACATAGAGAGAGAGAGAGAGATCACACTGATATATACGGTTTTCTTATACGTATGTAACAGGTTGATGTTGCTGCAAACGTGCAACCTGAGGACGTCAAGGGCATATGGAACTTGAGGGGTGTGTTGAACAATTCATGGCATTGTGTTAGCGTGAGAGTTGACATACCAGGTGCTGTTATCAAGTCGAATCTTTAAGGGACTTCACCAAATAAATTATCATGTCTTTAAGAGGTGTGTGTGTGTGTGTGGGCATGTGTGTATACAAGTGGGCTATTAATTTAAAATTAAGCTAATGTGAAACTTATGTAGTTATGTTAAAACTTATTATAGTTTGCAAACTCTACTGCGAATATTCTAGGAGCTAATCTGATTCTATGGACATTATATTAGTTACCAATAAGTTAATGTATGTGAAACTTATCAATTTTGTGTCTTATATATACACATGCATATCTATATGTACGATAGTGTGGAGTAAATCAATATTTGTATGTTTTTTATTTTATATAGTGTTAAATCTTTTGTATGAATTTTTTTCATATTAATGAAGTGAACAATTATATGTTAATTTGATGTATGTCTTTAGTTTTTTTTATGAATATTATGTAGGTATGTACAATAGTACGTCATTTATATTGACTATGTAAGTGAATGGTCATGGGTTAAAAATTGAATGATTATATGTATAATTACCATAAATGATTATATATGATATAATGTATTTTCGTAGTTCTTCATTCCTATGTAGAGATGTACAAAATGTATATATTGTTTATTAATATGATATGAATGTAAATTTGTATAAGTGTACATATATTTTTGTGTTTATATGTACTATTCTTATATTTTTATGTTATTTGACTTCTATATTCTTATTATAGTGCCCATTTAAGATAACTATGCAACCTATTTTATCTTGCCAATGTTATTCATTTCTACATATGTAATATTATAATTAGTTTATGTATATGTGTTGAAATGTATTATTGTGTCACATATGTTTGATTAAACAATACATTACTTGTGCCATACATTTCAACAAATATTATACATATTCAAGGCCATATCAATTTATAATTTATATATACTAATGCTGCTGCAATGCCTAAAAATATTAAATGGGACTGTTCCATTCAAGTAATTCCAATACGAGATAATAGTTCCAATAAGAGATTAACAAGTACATTTATAATGTTATTGTGATATTTAAAAATGAGTCGATCATTTCATTTGGAAATTTTTAAGCATTATAATAAGTACATTACAATGTTGTTATGATACTACTACTTGAGATGGAATAATTCAATATGAAGAATTTTCTTACATAATTATTATTCATTAAATAACATTATCATATGCATTGTGTTGAAGCAAAACATTACTATTAGTTTCATTGCATACTTATATAGCAATTTTGAAGCTAGCATAGCATGTTATGCATTGTCCATAGTAAGATAAAAAAAGTCAAAATACATAAATATATTATTTATGTTTGTACACATGTAAATGCAGTCATAACTGTGTGTGTGTGAATTTATTATTTCTGACAACTTTAGTAAAATTTGTCCAAGTACACTAGAAACTTCTTATTCATAATATTATAAATCACTTGGAAGTTCTCGATTAAAATTATAACTTCGAACTCATACTTACATTCTTTTAAGGCTGCAGGACCTGCAACACAATCAATTATGTTATTCCTCACACTAAGAAATATATCATTAGGGTCATGATTAACATCCGAACATGTCCTTCCACACGTTTTCACATTTATATCTTCACATTTATTGTGTCATTCAAAGCTATGATGATTATTGCATGACTTGAGGGCCTTCAGAAACTTCTCTTAATTTCTTGAGAATGTTAATAGGTACCTCCATGAGTAATGATACAATGCCGATTAGAACCTTCACATGCACTAATTGATTGCACAAAAGAGTTAAGAATGAAGTGTCCATGATCTCATTATTTTCAATAGTACTTCAAGAGAGCATATACACCTCCAATTGCCTCAACAAGTATTCATAGCCCTATTTCTTCACTTGCACAGTTGTCATAGTTTTCACTATGACTCCTCTTTACTTTGAACATTGATTGTTGTTACTTACTGAACTATGTTGATAAACCATAAATGTAGTAAGAAACAGCCTCACTTAGTGCACTTAGGTGTTTAGGGGTAGTTCGGCTGGCTGTCCTTAAATATCGTGAGAAACTCTAGGCAAAGGTAACACTTACTTTCTAAAAAACTTTTACCTTCATTTTTTGTGTCCCGATTGGTTGGCGTGTTAGATATGTTTAGAAATACCCCTAGGTTTTGACATGTTAAGGTTTAGGGGTCAATGGATTATTAATTAATTCATCAAATATATTCCCTTTGGGAATGAGATTCCATTCCAGCTCACTTACATAAACAAGAAAATGTGGGGGGGGAGGGGCTCTGTCATATATATTAAGTAGTACATGTAGAAGAGCTCATAGGTTTATGATTAAGTTCGTTGTTCTTTTGCCGGTACAAGCTTTAACTTGTGTCGTTAAAGTACAACCCTCTGTTATGCCACCCTAACTTCTAAATGATAGGGGTACGTCCCATCTTTAAGTTGCTTACCCTTAACATTGGCGAATCGATGCCTGGGAGGTCTTGTCGGAATGCACATTCCAAGAGGCATAAATTAAGGCTTGTCTTCAGCCTCTTCCTCCACATCAAGCTAGGTGTAGCACTCATGATCAAGCAAGGCACATTCGTGTCATTGTCCAACTATGGGTGTGGAATCTTGTTTAACATGTTCACATTACCCAGTTCCTGAGGGTTCACTAAGAGGTTATAGAGTTGGCATTTAAGAGCCATGTTTGTGGCCCTTGATTTAACTCTTGAATTTAAGGCTATGGCATGATAGCCCACATCGTGGAAGGCAATGGCACATGGAGATGTGACATTGGGTTAGATGTCACACGATACAATGCCCGAGGCATGCCCTTTGGAGTTGTGTCATGGGTTTGTTGCCAAGGGGTTGGATACTTAGCAAACAAGCATGCTTGTGCTTACACTAGGGTGCTAAGCCTTGGGCATATACTCAAGGGTGGTTGAGTCTCATAACTAGGTGTGCTTTGGCACACTTGTCTAGGGGAGTGTTCTCCTTGGAATCTAGAGGTTGAACCACCTAAGCTTGTTAGCAAAAGCTCTTTCATGAGGCACTCGCAAGGTCATGTACTTAGGGTTATCCAACCTATCCTTAAGGAGTTTGCTTAGTAGAACACTCATGTCCTCACTAATAGGTCTAGGGTATAACTTGACCACTCAAACCCTTAGGGGTTCAGGGTACCCCTTGTCGCCCTAAAGAGGTTGTATGCCCGGATGAGGGTGATTCCTCAAGGGGTAAGTGATGATATCTTAGTTTTGTCACAGGGGTACTATATAAAGGTACATCTCCTTGATGAGGTTAGGGCATGAGCCTGTCTAAGTCTACTGAGATAGGATCCTAAAGTCTACTCGGGATATCCTTTAGAGTTCGGGAGATGGTCGTTCTAAGGAACTTAAGGTAGGACTTTAAGTCTTTTGTTTAACTAGGCATCTGAGTCAGATCTTGAAAGACTTAGTGTTGCTCACATAAAGAATTGACGTCGGAAGGCCACTTGACGGCCATTTGTTACCATGTGTTAGCCCTTCAGGTTAAAACTCTAACAACAGTATTCAATAGCATTCCTAGAACAGATCCATACTCCTATGATTTTCTTCCTTGTTACTCATGAAACCCTCATTACACATAGGAACAACTTTAGCTTGCTACTATCATGTTTTTCACAGCCAGCATTGGAATGATTCGTATCATCTAAATCATAATGACGGACACTCCACACTCATTGAATCATTGCTCGAATCATTATATCTACAACACCTACACCCAATCCATAAAGAATCAACGAAGATGTTGTTGTTCTTGCCTAACTACTTTTAATTCCTTATGAAAAATAGAATATAGAAAATGCATTTGTAAAAAAGGTGAGAAACATGAGTCTACATCATATAAAAAATAATGCATTGGGAGTGAAATAATGTTAATGCCAAAGCTGAATGCTTTGAGCTTTATCTTTACTATCATGTGAGAACTTTACCATTACATATAAGTAAATGTTGATTCTTTGTTGAGACTCCTCCAAGTACTCTTCTCCTGAATCGTTTAATTCATTATTTGAACATGTCATTGCCCTCTTTGCATAGGTGACGGTGGCAGTGGGTTTACACAACTTGATCCATGCTATCTGGTACCTTTGGCCCTTGAAGATGTGATATCACCAATGGCACTGATAATCACAAGAATTGTTAAACACTCTTTTAAATCGGGTACTACATGAAAACATTGTTTCACGCTCTTTTCTATTGACTTTGGCACGTTGAAGGGAGAGTCCACTTTTCATAGCGGTACTAACGAATCTCATACGTCTTCAAAAGATTCTTATAACATTCTAAGGAGTAAAACACTTGGCTCAAGTTTGAAATAGTGCAACAACAGATTTAATGACTAATTCAAGATGCCTATGTTTGAAACACCTCCACCAACACTTGCCTAGAACACCATTAAAAAGGGAGTACCCAGAACCACAGTTATTTCTCATGCTTTTGGCTCTCATTGTTTACTTTGTTTGTAGGATGGCCTCTCCTTAAGATCTTCAACCCACTTAACCAAGTCATTCTCAGTTTACTCGTCGAATGAAGGTGAAAGACCTCGGATTATGCTTCTTTGTCTTGCCTCATATTGATTGAAGTTCAAGAAATGCCATATTGTTTTGCTGCTGCTCTTGTAGCGAACCAACTTCATTGCTTCCTCCATCTTGGCCATTAGAGAGCTTGACAAATAGAACATTCATTCAGAAATTTGTTAATGGTTGTGCGAACGAACATAAGTTCATCTCCTTGTACTCTCTTCCATAATTTCTGGAATATGAGAGATGCGAAAGTAAATGTGAACAGAAGAAACCACGACTGCAATTCCCACGACTGAGGACGTCACAGCGAATAGATACCAGTTGGGCTTCACTTCAATACTGGACGTCAAAGTAACCAAGAGAGACACGTTCTGCCAGTGATGCATGAACGTCTTAGCGAAAGCCTCCTGCGGATCCACCGTGATGTCTTGTATGCTTATGAACACAATGTACATGCTCCAGCCGGCAGTGATAAGTAAGACACTCAACCGAATTACAGTTCTCAGTAGCGGCATGCTTATGATTCTTGTCAATCTCCTCACTACAAGCTTTGCAGATATAGACGAGTGCAACACCAAGCTTTCTATCTGTCGAAACTGCTTACTTGTCAACCCGGAGATGGTGAGTATAATGGTTATAACCGCAGTGAGGATGCCTGCAGAAACAGCGTTCCTTCTGCTCCTGTCCTTATCCCATTCACTGCTCGCGTAAGTAACTGCCTGTGTATGGCTTGATCTCTTGAAGGACTCCAGGCTCTTGTTCAGGAACCTCCGTTTCGGCTCGCTCTTTAGTTTCTCCACAGGAGCCGCACATAAGTTGTCGGACAGACCCACCTGGCTGTGACTTTCGTCCGCCAGTCCGCAGTAAACCGTATCTGTCATATCCGACTGAGAAGTTTTCTTTATGGTTTCTTTGATGGCGCGAACACTTGCTCGTCCTTCAAACAAGTTAAAGGAAACCGCAGTAATGCTTGCTCGGTCTGGGATAGAGCAGTTCCTCTTGATGATCCCCTCTTCCCTGTTCTTTGTCGTGCTCGTGCGTGGCCAATCTCGAGACCGAGTCCTTAACCACCAGTTAACACATTCAATGACATGTTTCATGTCCGCAACCGCAACCGCACGTCGACTAAGAGTAACGTTAACAGATAATCCCTTGGTGAACGATACGACGGCGGCCATAGACATAGCCGTATCGTCGATGTCACTCGAATGAAAGAAATGATCGCACGTCCTGCACTTACAGGGGACGCTGGTGTCGTTTGACCTCAGGAGGTTATGAAAGAAGAGCACGTCCCTCCCAATGACACACACCCCACGGTGACAGATGCACTGAAGACTCGGATACGCAAGGTAGGATATGAAGTCTGGCGTGTAATCTATGGGCTTGTTGCTGAGGTCACAAGGCTGTCCCTCGTACACGTAGTCCCATTCGCTCTCCGAGCCACGTTCTGTCTTGGCCATGTACAAGCTGACTCTCGTCCTGGCATTGCTCGCAAAGTTGCTCAGGTAGAGCCCCTTCTCCTGAGACGCATACGGATACGTGGAGTTCACCTGACCTGTGTAAGCGTCGGCTTCGGTTGCGTTTCTGTAAGGAATGCCGATGAAGAGGAGAGCCAGGTGATCTCTATGGAAAACAATGGGAGTTGTCCACAGACAGCTCTCGTCGTCCTGTCCACCGCCGTCGTACTGAGGGTTGAGTTCACCAGAGTTGACGCTCGTTGTGAGGCACAGACGGGAGCTTAACCCCCAGTTAACAACCATGTTCGACATAGACCAGAAGCCTCCTCTGATTACGACGCCCCCGAACATGTGAGGATCTGGCGAGTTTATGAAGAAACTCCTGTTCTTCAAAGTCATGTTACTAACCACACGCCACACGCTTGCCCTCTGATACCCGACCGTCGCTTTGGCAACTGGAACGGATTCAACAAGAGCTGTTGGGAGTGAAGAAACCTCTATCCATTTGTAAACTGGATCCTTTGTTGTTGCGAACATGATGGACTCGGAACATGTGGAGCCTTTGTCACCGGACAGATCATTGTAATACTTCATATTCACTTGTTTCTTATGCATATGCAGGTATATGTTTATAGCTATGGCTACTACTAAGCTTATAATGAAAGCTATACATACCATCAACTTCTCTTTCTTTGTCAGCGGAACATTGCCGTCCTCCTGCTCCATGAATTTACTGTAGCAAGTTGTCTTAAGGTATTTATGATTCATCGGTACGAATCTAATCACTTCACACACACACAAGTACCTCCCTCCTTTCGCCTGCAAGTCTGGGATATGCAGCTAGTGGGACCGAATAACTTTGTAGTACTTAGCACGGCTGGTTTAAATATATATAATTATAGTGGGATAATTATATAATTATAGTGGAAATATACACAGTGTCAAACATATTAGAGTAATCTACAAAGTTTATAATTTAAAATAATCTTTGTTCTAATTAATAAGTAATTTTATTAATAAATAATAAAAATATTTTATTATCTGTTCCACAGATATGTGACTTGAATTTGTATAATTTATCGAATCATGATTTAACTTCAACCTTAATTAAAATGATACGACAGATTTTATATCTAAGTCAATGATGTTGAAAGAAACCCACTAATTTTATTTACATAATTAAACGTATTCAAAATTAAATTCAGAATAGTAAATAATAAAATTAAAGACATATTTCTCTTGCCCGTAAAAATTCTTTACCTATTACTTTTATTTTATTTAATTTTTATTCCATATAAAATATATATTAATTATTTCTTAATAAAACGAAGGGCCTACCTTTCTAGCTCGGGGAGTATCTACAAAGCGTGTGAAGACGAGTGTCTAGAAGGTCCCATACGGAGATTATATGTGGTGCACAGATAAATAAACAACACATATAAATACACACACGCCTCAGCGCTTAAGCGTGTCAATTATGAAGAGGAAAGTAGAAATCACAATTATCTCTGCAGAAGATCTCAAGCTTTCTTCGCTCTTCGGCAAGCTGCACACGTACTGCGTTCTATGGGTGGATCCACGGAAGAAATTCTACACGCGAGTGGAGGAAGAAGGGGCCGGAACCCAGCATGGAACCACAAGTTCATCATATCTGTCCCCAATTACAAACTCGAGCAGGGCACTGGTAAGTTCAGTGTGGAGATATTCCAGAGGGGACATGTCCACGACAAGGTGATCGGCACCGTGGATATCCCTTTGGATGAGATTCCTCACTCGGCTAGATCGGACTTTGAGAACGACTCCCTGGTACAGTACATGGCATTCGAGGTCCGTCGCCCCTCCGGCAGAACAAAAGGCGTCCTCAACGTCTCTATACGTCTCAAGGAGCTGTGTCGGAGTGGGAGCAGCAGTAGCAGCAGCAGCAGTGATTCCGAGGCCGAGAAAGGAACATTTTCCACTGTGAAACCTCCGTATACACAAACTCCGAGTTCACCTCCTCGTGGTTATCCTGCACCTTATGCAGCTCCGCCTGTACCGCCTACAGGTTATGTACCATCACCTCCACCTGCATACGGTGCACCGCCTACAGGTTATGTACCACCACCTCCACCTGCATACGGTGCACCGCCTACAGGATATGGATACCCAGCATATGGAGGCCCGGCAGGACCGGGTTACTACGGCACTAACCCGGTTTCGTCTAGCGGCGGACACAGTAACCTTGCACTCGGGGCCGGGATTGCAGCAGGTGCACTTGGCGGGCTTGTGCTCGGCGAGGTCGTGGAGGATATAGGAGAGAATGCTGCTGAGGAGGCTGTTGAGGATGTTGCATACGATGACGACTACTGAAAATAGAGAATAGTGAATCTATACATATAAAAACCAATAAAACTAACATATGTACACCTTGTATCTTCTGCCTCTAAACATCAGAAAACCAAACAAACTACACAAACCAGGTACAAAGCCAAACATATAAGCTGTAAGCAATGGAGATATATAAGTATATACACTTAAATATAACAACACACACATATGTTTGTAGAAAACTTACAAAGAGGAGATGCAATACGTGAAATACCCGTGTATCCGTATCTGGGAACTTCAACTGAAAGATTATCCAGTCTAGCCATCTCTAGAAGAGTTTAATCAGTATAATGGTGTATCAATACAACACACACGTATACGCACTTGAAATACAGTGACAACTCGGCTGTCGAAGTTCAAATTGTAAGTTGCAATATCTGAGAGAACAGGTAAACCATCGTTATCAACTAAACACGGTTTAACAGGCTGCAAGTGTGTAATAGGTTGTCGACAAATTGGACATTTACATGGTAGCAAAGCTGATCCATATTCCCATACCCTTAGAATACACTCTCCTATATGCATAGTCGGTGTATAAGTATACATACAAGAATATTGTGTGTGTGTGTGTGAGAGAGAGAGAGAGAGTTGTTTCTGACTTACCACAGAACCAGTGTGTACAATTGGCCTGGCATGGTAGAACAAATGATCATGACAAACCGAGCAGCAATCTCCTTCTGTAAACGTCTTTGCAAACTCAAGCTCTCCCTTCATGGATTTTAGTAGGATTTTCTCACACCATTTGCATGCAATACCCATCGAACTCACACATTTCCTCCTGTATAAAAAAACATATAAGCGGGATATTGTGCTCTGCATATGTGTTATGTTATAGACACACACACACATTATGTACACAACATAGACACATGAATGTGTATCATGTATATATTACCATATGCATGAAGAGTGTATGTTGCTGCTCATATTTAAACCCATTTTAGCTGCGGAAACGAGATCGTATAAAGAGACTAAATCATCAAATTTGTGTGTGTGTGAGAGGGGAGGGAGGGAGGGAGAGAGATTACCTCCTTTCATGCTTCCAGAATCAAGCAAAATAATTAGACAGACCTAATTACGTGGACTTTCCGTTTTGGAATAACACAATAGAAAACATTCTTACCAAGAATGCATAGATAGACGGTATAGATCAAATGGTTCTGGGACGGAATGGTAAGTGTTCCGAGAGCCCTAAATGGAGGGAGTGGGGGTACAGAGGGCGAGGGAGGCGCTGGATCTGGCACACAGCATTTCCAATCTGCTGCACACAGGTTTGGATAGGCAGACACTTTCGATTCTTGTGGCGCTTGCGAGCATGGTGTCAATCCGGAGGCGCTGGCTGCTGTTGTCAAGGAGCTGCGGCGTGAATCGGCTGCTCTTCAAGGCGGTGCCAATGTGGACGATCGCGTGAAGAAAGAGCCTTGATATCTCAGGTTTGTAGAAATCTGTAGTGAAATCCATATTTCATTAAAAAATTACATTAAATGAACGTAAACCATTCTGATGTGTGCAAATATATACTGCGTGTGTGTGTGTGTGTATTATATTATTATACATACAAATAAGAATAACATTAGAGCATATAAATTACAAAATGCATTGTAAATATTTTTAGTTTTAATTAAACTTTCAAACTTTCATAAACTTATTAAATATTTATATAAACTGGTGGAATGGTAATTGACATCCATATATCTAGCCTGTATAAAACCAAACAATGAGCAGCAGCATGCTGAGGCTCGTCCCACAAATCCCCAGAGCTCTCACGAATCCCATAAAATCCCAAGTTAGTTACCACACAACACGCGCACAAATTAGGGACAAAAAGGCTATGGAGGTGGAGGTAAAGCTCACCCTGCCGGACGCATCCGCCCACGGAGACTGTCGGAGCTGCTCACACCGTACCACAAGGTCACACACCTGCAGGAGAATTACTTCTTCGACGGCCCGAATTCCGAGCTCGGATCCCAGAAAGCCGTACTCCGGCTCCGATTCTACAACGAGAACCGGTGTGTGGTGACATTCAAGACGGCGGCGGTGATCCTGAACGGGGTAAGCACCGCACACGAGACGGAGGACGACATAGATGCTACTGTAGGCAGGGAATGCGTGCGGATCCACACAGGCTTGCGTCCCTCGACAATCCATATGCAGCGTCTCAAGCAGGAGTTCAACTGCTGGGATTTTGTGGGATTCGGGGGATTCAAGAACATACGGAATGTGTACGAGTGGGAAGGGGAAATGCTGGAGCTTGATGAGACACAGTACCCATTTGGGACTGCGTACGAGATAGAGTGTGAGACTCCTGATCCCGAGCGTGTCGCTCCGATGCTTGAGGCGTTCCTGAGGGAGAATGGGATACCATTCTCGCACTCTGTCTTCTCTAAGTTTGCGGTTTTCAGGGCCGGTAAGCTGCCTGTTGTGTAGACTGTGCGGTTTACTGCAGATGCCCAGAAAGGGCATCGCGATTAGAATAAGACTATACATTTTGTGGGTGTAATCCCTGTGTGGTGTGTATTTACGCGTGTGGTGTGTATCTGCGTGTGAAAGAACTATATGACAGTATGTGGAGTTCGTGGGAGATATCTTACCATCCTGCTTTTCACTTATGAATTTAATAAACTTAAATGAATAATTAATTTTCTTAATAAATGGAAGGGCGCATATCGGTTCCCACACGCACACGAGGGCACTGCGTGCCAATCATGGGATGATACTCATTGAAATTACGACACCGCATATGCAACTCCCTCACGCACAGATTATAATCTACATTTCAAACAGATAGGCAAATAAATACACACCTGGATGTAGACCAAACCACAAAGAATTCCTCATTTCTTGATGCCAATGCGCTGTGCAACAGAGGGCTTGCTCCTGTTATCCTGTGCAAGTGTGGAAGCATTGGGCAGCTTGGAAGACGGCGATGCAGAAGTGGAAGAAGGAAATGTTGCAGACGGATTCGGAGTAGCCGCTGACCTCTTCCGCGCCTCCTCCAGCTCCTCCTTGTCCTCCGCCTTGAGCTCCAACCGCGTTGGCTTCCTCCGCAGCATCCTCTGTTCCCGGTCTTGCCCTAATATAAAGAGATACAGATATTTTATTTTAATTAATTAAGGTATAAATTTATTATTAAACACAAGACATTACTAATATATTATACAATTGTAATATTTATAACAAATACTCCATCTCAAATACTTCCCACATGTTCTAATAGTGAGGTATAAATTAAGGATATATAAATTAAATTTAATACATTTTAAGTGGGAATATTTAGTTTTAAACTTTATTTAAGAAATTAATGTATGTTTTATATGGATAGGTTAACAACTTTGTTTAAAACTTTATAACTATAGGAAAAATTAAAAATATATTAATGATATATTAAAGCTATATTTTAATTGAATGACTTTGACACGTGTGTGTTAAAATTATTTCATATAAAAGCAAATGAAGATACATTGTGTATATGTTACTACATGTGTGTTTTTAAATATAATGTGTGTGTTTTAGAATGAAACTCAGTTCTATTCCAGGCCGGAGGAGGTGATGCCAATGGAAGATGCAATTTAGAGCGATGGAATGGAGGTAAGCAATTAGAGCATGGCTGGATATGTCTCTAGGCAGCATGGGCATAGCTTGTTGCATGGATTCAGTAGAGCCATCACAAAAGAAGAAGTAGATAAAACACAAAGATATGGCACAGGCCCACCACTATGGACACGGGAGGAAATGATGCCCCGTAGGATACCCAAGCCTTGGCAGGAGGATGCTCACAATAAGATACAACACAGGGCATCGAGAGTGTTCATAGTTGTGAACATGAGGTGAAACCATGCCCCAATATGAAGCCCATGGTCCAGTTACAAGGTGGAGGAGAGGAGGCACAATACAGGGCACCGAATAGGCCCAAGGCTGGGCATGCGAAAAGAATCCCTACCTCGAGAACAGTGAGGACGACATAATTCAGAAGATAGAGACGAAAGGAAAGGCACATGATACATATGTAGTGTACAAGAAGACAAAGATAGTGATCATCAAAGACATTCAGTTGAGTACTTCCCGTCGGACAGCAACCTCGCAACACACTCAGAGGGAGAGGAAGCCGACCCACTATATGCAGCACCACATAGGAAGACAGTAGAAGCAGTTCAAAAACCAGCGATCACATAAGTAGTGATGCGCAACAAGTATTGAGACCTTTAGGGAATCCTAACCCAATGAGAATATTGAACCTTGGTAATGCATGCAACACAAAGGAGCACAGTTACAACAAGTCTCCATCTAACTAACTGCTCAAGTAACATCATTGCAACAACAAAAAGAGACGAGTGAGAGGTAAAGTTGCATAATTTTTATTATGATCATTATTTTTATTTTGAAGTTAATTATTATTTCTACTGAACTATGTTCACAACTCTAAATGAAATACGAAATATGCTTGTTTAATACACTCAGGTATTTAGTGATGGTCTAACCATTAAATATTTATATCAAATTTTAAACAAAGCTAGAACTTAACTTTTAAAAAATTATTATTCTAATTTTTTAAGGTTTCTGGTTGATTCTGGTGAGTTCTGCATGTTAAATATGTTTATATATACCCTTAGGGCTGACCTAACCCTCTCAACCTATCAACCTAAGTATAATACCTCAAGTAATAATCTTTAAATATCATGTGTCTTAATTAACATTTTCACATTATATTCATTCCCTAAATAGTTCAACAATCAGGTTCATTTAAAAATTCTTAATGCCTTATCTTATTAAGTTTAAATAATGAATTTTAAAATTAAATTCTTATGATAAGAGTCTTTTGGTAATATTACATTCATTCTAACTCTCAAATTGATACATAAATCTTTTCCCTAATTTGAGCAATTAATATTTAATAAAAACTTTAAATTAATCCCTATTCCATAAATAATTACATTATCAATTATTGATACATTAAATTCTGACAAGTTGTTACATTAATAACATAAATATTAATTCATCAAAATGTGATAATAACATTATGAATATGAATTTAATTAATATGAATTGAACTTCAATATTGAGATGAAAATATAATGTTACTTAAGTATTTCAAAGAACGATTCAAGGATTAAGAAGAATAATGAATTAACATATGATTCATTTAATTAATTTAATAAGATATCAACTTTCATATTAATATTATCATGACCATATTAACCTCATATTTTAATATATCTCATAATTCAGCAAAACTCCCCACATATATTATTCTCATTTAATACATTGAATTAAAATACACTATTCATTCTAAACACTTAGCAATCCCGTAAAGTATCACATTGTTTCCTAAGCAATATATTGAGAAATTCTTTCTCATTTTTCAATTAGCTTAAAAATGTATAACACTATGATATCACATACCAAAGTGTCAAACTTAAATTCTTCTTTTTGAATTTTCTTATATCATGATTATGGCCACCCAATGTGATCATACAGTATTGAGTGCCCATGTCTTAATATTTTATATATATTTTATTATATTTGCTAAGTAATTTGTAATCAATCTTAGAGAGGTAATCATAAATACTCTTAAAGTTTAGAATAAAAAAATCTCAATAAGTGTATTTTCAAACTAGATATTAGACTAAACTGTCATAGTTATAACATGGTGGGTTGACTATCTGGGTAAAGATTATGGAATATGTGAACAAAAAGACTCAAGCATAACTTAGTTAATTTTAAATTCTTGAAATATTCTATCACTTTGGCTAACGTTTGAATTTTGCATAGAGAGTTGGTCTTGAGATCTATAACTCTTCATAGTACACCTACTTTATAAAGTGAGTGTGAATTATGAACTTGAAAGGTAACACTTGGAAGTCAACTTTCAAGTAGTATGCCATGTTATTTTACCTTATGGTTGTCCATGTTACTTTACCATACTTCTACAAGACATGGCGTGTTAATTTGTTTTGGCTTACAAATTAAAGTCTTGTGAGGTGGGTCTTATGATATTTTAAGTCTATACATTATTGAAATTTTTTCTTTTTTCTTTTTTCTTTAAGGTGTTTGAATTTGGAATAGCACATGATTTGGAAACAAGACAGTGTCCATTAAGTTTTGGCTTAGGTCAAGATTTAATATCGGATTTAACAATAGTGTTCAAAGAGGGAAAGGCTTATGTTAAATGTGCATCGTTGACTTCGGAAGAAGGGCATATTCAAACATAAGAGTGAACACTACATTTTGACAGAAATTATAAAATGAGCTCTCATTATAGTGCATGTTTTCGAGAGTGTAACTCTAGAAGCAAACTGTGGTGATGAACTTATAATACAATGAAATGTTGGATATTAACATATGATGACTATGTTAAGCAATTGGTTCAAAAATCTAAATGTAATCAAAGTATTGTCCGATGTTCGTAATATTTGATGATGCTAGATACAAGTAACATTAGGTGGAATAGTTTACTAAGTTCAAGTTACTTAACTTGAACATGTACAATTAGTTAGTTGTAAGTGCGCACTTTATATTCAAGTTAGTTAACTCGACTAACTTGATTATAAAGTTATCTCATGTGGGATTAGATAGAATAATAGATTTTGGTAGTAATGTTGCATCCCTAACAATGCAGTTTTTTTTAGTAGATGGCATGATCTATCAAAAAGAGTAATGTTGGAAAAACACGTTTACATTTTTAATTTACTAAGTAATGAAGGACTTGCATAGTGAAGGCGTTCGGTGCACACTTGTGCATTTTCATTGTTAACTCTTTAATCTTGAAATCTATAATGTTGTTTGCAAAGTGGGTATAAGCTCTTGAACAAGGGTGATTCCTAGGTTAAGAAGAGCATGATTTGGGATTCTCCACTTTGTTTATCGCTAAGTAAGGAAACTTGTTAAGGTTGATAACTTATGTTTGGAAACTATCGATGAGCTAGTAACAAGTAGATTTCCATTGGAGGTTTAAGATCATGTATCTCTTCAGAGAGTTAGTATTCGACGAGAATTAGAAATTGGTATTGATTTCCAATATCAATTTCATTTTAAAGTTGAATATGATTATTCAAAAAAATGGTTTCTTGACTCTACATCATGGTCGCAAATGTGGGCATTTAAAGAACAAATAAAGTATATTTTCAGTCCTTCGGAATATTAAAAAGTAGAACTTTTCTTGTCTCAAGGTTAATGATGTTCCTTGGGTTCATTATAGGTTCTATCTCAAGGTCTAATGGTGTTCTTTGAGTTCGGTTTACTTTCTATGTAAATGCAAAGAAGAGTTACTTAATTTAGCTCAAGAAGTTGGTGTTCATTCTTGATGATCGTGATATAATGTTTTTAACGTGTGGTCCAATATCCACTTCGAGAATATAAGGTTTCCTGTCACTCATCATTGAGATATTCATACGTTAGACTTTGAAAGAATTTATGACAATCTTTTCAAGATTGATTATAAATGACTTGTTAAAGTATGGTATGATATCTCTTCAATATTGAGTTTGGAGCGCTTAATATCGAAACTTGATTATGATCGCATGAGGTGGCCATAATAATAAAATATCACAACCTTTCTGCCAACTAGGCAAAGGGCTAATTGGTGTTTATGAGAGGCCCTTATGCCAACTAGGAAAAGGGCCAATTGGTGTTTATGAGAAGCCCCTGGTCATGATGACCCAGTTACACTTGAGTGTTTTTTGCCCACATATCCCACAATCTTTACCCATCCCACATATCCCACAATCTTTACCCAAGTAGTCAACCCATTAGGTTAGAACTATGACACTCTCCACTCATTTAAGAAAATGGATGCCCTCATCCACATACTCAAGGGTTACTACTGTCAGAGTTTTAACCCAAAGGGCCAACACGTGGCAACACGTGGCTGCCAGGTGGCCATTCGGCGTCATCACCCTGTGTGAGCAACGCTAAGTTTCCCAGAACAACCCCAACGACCCCTAGGGTTAGACTCTAATGCCCAAGTGGACAGGAGACTTAGGGTTTAGCCTAAGTCTCCCTAGAATGTCTGCCCCCAGAACCCTTGAGGGATAACCCTAGTTGACTTAGGGTTTAGCCTAAGTCTCCCTAGAGTGTCTACCCCCAAAACCCTTGAGGGATAACCCTAGTTGACTTAGGGTCTTGCCCTAGAAGACCTAGACAGGCTCATGCCCTAACCCCCATCAAGGAGACGTGTGTTCCACACATACCCCTGACAGAGCTAAGGCATCGTCACTTACCCCTTGAGGAATCACCCTCATCCGGGAGTACAACCCCTTTAGGGCGACAAGGGGTACCCTGAACCACGACTAACCCCTAAGGGTTTGAGTGGCCAAGTTATACCCTAGACCTAGGGCTAGTACTTAGTGAGGACACGAGTGTGCGCCGTAGGCGGACACGAGTGTTCTGCTAAGCAAACTCCCTAAGGCTAGGTTTGGGATAACCCTAAGCACATGACCTTGCGAGTGCCTCACGAAAGGGCTCCTGCTAACATGTTTAGGTTGTTCAACCCTTGAATTCCAAGGAGAACACTCCCCTAGCCAAGTGTGCCAAAGCACACCTAGTTATGAGACCTAACCTCCCTTGAGCGGATGCCCAAGGCTTAGCACCCTAGTGCAAGCACAAGCATGTCTTTGCTAAGTATCCAACCCCTTGGCGACAAGCCCATGACATAACCCCAAAGGGCGTGCCTCAGGCGTTGTACCATGTGACGTTTAGCCCAGTGTCACATCTCCATGTGACACTGCCTTCCCGATGTGGGCTATCATGCCATAGCCCTTAGATTCAAGAGTTGCACCAAGTGCCACAAACGTGGCTCCTAAATGCCAACTCTAGAACCCCTCAATGAACCCTCAGGAACCAGTAATGAACCTGTCAAACAAGATCCCACCCACAGTTGGACAAGGACACGGATGTGCCTTGCTTGGCTGTGAGTGCTACACCTAGCTTGACGTGGAGGAGGAGGCTGGAGACAAGCCTCAACCTCTGCCTCTTGGAACGTGCATTCCGACAAGACCTCCCAGGCATGGATTCGCCAACGTTAAGGGTAAGCTACCCCGAAGGTGGGACGTACCCCTGGCATCTGGAAGTTAGGGCGGCACAACAGAGGGTTGTGCCTTGACGACACAAGCTAGAGCTTGCACCGGGAGAAGAGTAACGAGCTCAGTCATGAACCCAGGAACCCTCACTCCTATATACTACCTTATTTATGTGACAGAGCCCCCCCCCCTGTTTTCCTGTTTACATAAGTGGGCTAGCACTGAAATCTCATTCCCAGAGGGAACATACTTGGTGAGTTATCCATCGACCCCTAAACCCTAACCTGTCAAACCTGGGGGTATTTCTAAGCATATCCGACATGCCGAACTCACCGGAACTAGCCATTAATCCAACCGGGACACGGAAAACAAGGTAAGAGTTTTCTAGAAGGTAAGTGCTAGCTTCGCTTAGAGTTTCGAAATCTAATGACACCGGCCGGACACCCTAACACCAAGTGCACTAAGCGGGCCTGTTTCTACTAATCTAGGGCTTATCAACATAGTACAGTAGGTAACAACAGTCAACGTCCAAAGTAAAGAGGAGTCATAGTAAAAACTATGACACACTCCCCGCCTTTGAAAATGTCAACGTCCTCGTTGACGTCCAACTCCAAGACTAGATAATGTTAGAAAAACTAACCAAAACTAACATATCACTCTATGCGGAGTCAGCCAAAAGTTCACATAAGTTTATTACCCCCCTTGCATTACGCGAAACCAAGTACTTCAGAACCGTCGTTCACTGAGTGTAAACCCAGCTGCCGGAGGCACCACCTGCGACATGAAGTCACTTGGAGACCTTTTGCACGTCTGCAAAGTCTGTCACCCGACGCACACAACACTGGTTAATTTCTTTACTTAACTAGAATTTATATTGGAGGCCTCTAGTTAGTGTTGTTGCCGGCCCCTTGGTTAACAAGAAATAAAGACTTGCTTTATTCCTTAATATTAAATGCTGTTGACGACCTCTGTCGTCTAACACACAACAAGCACTTCTCAAATGCTTGACCAAACACCTTCGCATTTCTTTTGATTTTCCAATGGTCCCACATCTCACATGTTACGATATTATAGCTTACATCTCTGCATCCCTCGGTGCTTCTCATTACCCCTTTTCATAAGGGTCTGCTACTATACCTATCTCTCATTAGTATATAGCTACGCCAGACTAAGTATGAGACTTTTATCGGAATCAAGCTCTTTTCCGATATAAGAGTACAAGTCGTAAAACCCTGTTCTTTGTAAACATGTCAATCTGGCCAGAGGCGATCACAGAGGCGCATGGCTGTACACATGTATACAACAAGGTCTTGCCAATCCAACTGCCATTCACTTGGTGTGTTATTAACATAAATTTATTCCCGATAGGAATCAAATTCAGTCAAATCCGCGACCAAGTGTGATAGCCTACCATTTGTCTTTGCAACCATCTTTGTACTCTTTCATAACACCGACCAGTTCAGGGACCAGATAAGCTAACATACCTTTCTTACAAACCAATGTGGAAACCAGGAAATTCAACCCATCTCTAGTGCCTCAATCGACAATCTTTAGATAACACTCTCTTAATTGTCACTCTCATTGTACTCATTCCCAAAGAGCACATCATACTAGATGCCGTTCAATACTTCCTAACTCTTATCTCACTAAGTTCAAAATACCAAATTTTAAGACTTAGTTTCCACGATAAGAGTCTCTCTGAATTCGAATACTGCACACCTCCATAACATTATATTTATTTCCAACTCTTAAACTGATTTCGTAAATGTTTCTCAACACTATACCGAAGTATAGCATTTTCACTAATTCAAGCAATTAGTGTTTTGATAAACATCTTTTTAAACTAATCCTTATTCATAAACAGTTGTAATTTCGATATTGATACTCTTGAATGGATAATGATCGTTTTAACGTTCAAATCCTAAGTTTATCAACTAGTTGTTATACTAGCGATATAAACTTACAATCATATCAATTTATCAAAATGCTACAACTATAATATAGACATGGTCTTAGTTTACATGAACCGAACTTCAATTTTGAATGGAATATAATGTTATGACAGTATTCGAGGAACTTGTTCAGAGACTAAGAGGAATCATGAACTAGTGTCTGGTTCATCTAATTGATTTAGTAAGATATCAACCTCCACATAAATGTTATCATAACACTGAAGTGTTATATCAACTTCATGTTTTAGTCATACCTTATAATTCAATAGATCTCCCCAAACATGAATAAAATATCTAGTTCAGTACATTGAACTAAGATACATTATTCACTCTAGACACCTAGCAATCCAGAAAGTATCACATTGCCCCTCAAGCAATGTATTGAGAAATGTCTCATTTCTCAACTAACTTGAAAACACGTTTCAAGTTATAACACTAAGGTAGTGCCTTACCAAAGTGTCAGACTCAAATCCACTTGAGTCTTTATATTATATGATTACGGCCACCTCATGTGATCATAACCAAGTTTGATATTGAGCGCTCCAAACTCAATATTGAAGAGATATCATACATACTTTGACAAGTCATTTATAATCAATCTTGAAAAGATTGTCACAAATTCTGCCAAAGTTTAAATATAAATATCTCAACAGATGAGGTGATAGGAAACCTCATATTCTCGAACCGGATATTGGACGAACCTTGAACTACAATCATCAAGAAGGGACACCATCTTCTTGAGCTAATCCCGCTACACAATATCATACTTACAAGAATATTGAACCAACTCAAGGAACACCATCAAACCTTGAGATAGAACTAACAACTAACCCAAGGAATACAATCAAACCTTGAGTCAAGAATAGTTCTATTTTTCAATATTCCGAAAGATTGAAGATACATACTTTATTTGTTCTTTAAGTGCCCACATTTGCGACCATGATGCAGAGTCAAGAAACCGTCTTTTGAATAATCGTATTCGACTCTAAAAAAATTGATATTGAAAATCAATATCAACTTCAATTCTCATCGAACACCGACTCTCTGAGGAGGTACATGCACTTAAACCTCCAATGGAAATCCGATTTACTAGCTCATTGTAATTCTCAACATAAGTTATCAAACTTAGCAAGTTTCCTTACTTAGTCGATAAACAAAGTGGAGAATCCCAAATCATGCTCTTCTTAACCAAGGAATCACCCTTGTTCAAGAGCTTATCCCCACATTGCAAACAACGTTACAGATTTCAAGATTAAAGAGTTAACAATGAAAATGCACAAGTGTGCGCCGAACGCCTTCACTATGCAAGTCCTTCATTACTCAGTAAACTAAAAATGTAAACGTATGTTTCCAACATTACTCTTTCTGATAGATCGCCATCTATCCCAAAAGTTGCATTGATAGGGATGCAACATTAAATCCGTCTACTGCCAAAATCTATTATTCTATCTATTCATATGAGATAACTTCATAATCAAGTTAGCGAGCTAGCTAACTTGAATACAGAGTGCGCGCTTACAACTAACTAAGGTTTCAAGTTGTACTTTGTTCAAATAAACTTGAACTTAGTAAACTATTTCACCTAATGTTACTTGCAGCTAGCGTCATCAAAATATTGCGAACATCGGACAATACTTTGATTACATTGGATCTTCGAACCAACTGCTTAACATATTCATCATATGTTAATATTTGACATTCGTTGTATTATAAGTTCATCACCATAGTCTGCTTCTAGAGTTACACTCTCGGAAACATGCACTATAATAAGAGCTTATTTTACACTTTATGTCAAAATGTAGTGTTCATTCTTATGTTTGAATATGCCCCTTCTCCCGAAGTCAAAGATGCACTTCTGAACATAAGTCTTTCCCCGTTTGAACACTATTTGGACGATATTGAATCTTGACTAAGCCAAAACTCAATGGACACTGTTGTTTCCAAATCATGTGTTATCCCAAATTCAAACACCTTAAAGAAAAAGAAAAATTTTCAATAATGTGTAGCTTAGGATATCACAGATCCACTTCACAAGACTTAGTTTGTAAGCCAGAACAAACTAACACGCCACGTCTTGTGGAAGTATATGGTAAAGTAACCTGGACAACCTTAAGGTAAGTAACCTAAGAAAACGTAACCTGGCATGCAACTTGGAAGTTGCCTTCCAAGTGCTACCTTCGACATTGGAGTCCATAACCCACACCCACTTATTAAGTAGTGTTCTTGAAGAGTTATAGATCTCAGGACCAACTCTCCACGCAGAATTCAGACGTTAGCCGAAAGTGATAGAGTACTTCAAGAATTTAGAACTAACTAAACCCTAAAATACACTACACTTTAGGTAGTCCTACTGACCGCAGAGAATAGGCTCCGATACCAATTGTCAGAGTTTTAACCCAAAGGGCCAACACGTGGCAACACGTGGCTGCCAGGTGGCCATTTGGCGTCATCACCCTGTGTGAGCAACGCTAAGTTTCCCAGAACAACCCCAACGACCCCTAGGGTTAGACTCTAATGCCCAAGTGGACAGGAGACTTAGGGTTTAGCCTAAGTCTCCCTAGAATGTCTGCCCCCAGAACCCTTGAGGGATAACCCTAGTTGACTTAGGGTTTAGCCTAAGTCTCCCTAGAGTGTCTACCCCCAAAACCCTTGAGGGATAACCCTAGTTGACTTAGGGTCTTGCCCTAGAAGACCTAGACAGGCTCATGCCCTAACCCCCATCAAGGAGACGTGTGTTCCACACATACCCCTGGACAGAGCTAAGGCATCGTCACTTACCCCTTGAGGAATCACCCTCATCCGGGAGTACAACCCCTTTAGGGCGACAAGGGGTACCCTGAACCACGACTAACCCCTAAGGGTTTGAGTGGCCAAGTTATACCCTAGACCTAGGGCTAGTACTTAGTGAGGACACGAGTGTGCGCCGTAGGCGGACACGAGTGTTCTGCTAAGCAAACTCCCTAAGGCTAGGTTTGGGATAACCCTAAGCACATGACCTTGCGAGTGCCTCACGAAAGGGCTCCTGCTAACATGCTTAGGTTGTTCAACCCTTGAATTCCAAGGAGAACACTCCCCTAGCCAAGTGTGCCAAAGCACACCTAGTTATGAGACCTAACCTCCCTTGAGCGGATGCCCAAGGCTTAGCACCCTAGTGCAAGCACAAGCATGTCTGTTTGCTAAGTATCCAACCCCTTGGCGACAAGCCCATGACATAACCCCAAAGGGCGTGCCTCAGGCGTTGTACCATGTGACGTTTAGCCCAGTGTCACATCTCCATGTGACACTGCCTTCCCCGATGTGGGCTATCATGCCATAGCCCTTAGATTCAAGAGTTGCACCAAGTGCCACAAACGTGGCTCCTAAATGCCAACTCTAGAACCCCTCAATGAACCCTCAGGAACCAAGTAACGTGAACCTGTCAAACAAGATCCCACGCCCACAGTTGGACAAGGACACGGATGTGCCTTGCTTGGCCGTGAGTGCTACACCTAGCTTGACGTGGAGGAGGAGGCTGGAGACAAGCCTCAACCTCTGCCTCTTGGAACGTGCATTCCGACAAGACCTCCCAGGCATGGATTCGCCAACGTTAAGGGTAAGCTACCCCGAAGGTGGGACGTACCCCTGGCATCTGGAAGTTAGGGCGGCACAACAGAGGGTTGTGCCTTGACGACACAAGCTAGAGCTTGCACCGGGAGAAGAGTAACGAGCTCAGTCATGAACCCAGGAACCCTCACTCCTATATACTACCTTATTTATGTGACAGAGGCCCCCCCCCTGTTTTCCTGTTTACATAAGTGGGCTAGCACTGAAATCTCATTCCCAGAGGGAACATACTTGGTGAGTTATCCATCGACCCCTAAACCCTAACCTGTCAAACCTGGGGGTATTTCTAAGCATATCCGACATGCCGAACTCACCGGAACTAGCCATTAATCCAACCGGGACACGGAAAACAAGGTAAGAGTTTTCTAGAAGGTAAGTGCTACCTTCGCTTAGAGTTTCTCGAGATATCTAAGGACAGCCGGCCGGACTACCCCTAAACACCTAAGTGCACTAAGCGGGGCTGTTTCTCACTACATCTAGGGCTTGTCAACATAGTACAGTAGGTAACAACAGTCAACGTCCAAAGTAAAGAGGAGTCATAGTAAAAACTTATGACAGCATACTATGCCTTCCTCCAAAAGGTGCAGTCATAGGCGTTTTTACTCACGCCCTTCCTCCTAAAGTTGCAGTCTCAAATGGTGCCCTCATCCACAAACTCAAGGGTTGATATTATGCCTTCCTCCAAAAGGTGCAGTCAAAGGCGTTTCTACTCACACCTTCCTCCTAGAAGGTGCAGTCTCAAATGAGTGCCCTCATCCACATAGTTAAGGGTTGCTACTATGCCTTCCTCCAGAAGGTGCAGTTAGAGGTATTTCTACTCACGCCCTTCCTCCTAAAAGGTGCAGTCTCAATCCTCCTAGAAGGTGCAGTCTCAAATGGATGGCCTTATCCATAGACTTAAGGGTTACTACTATGCCTTCCTCCAGAAGGTGCAGTTAGAGGCGTTTCTACTCACACCCTTCCTCCTAAAAGGTGTAGTCTCAAATGGATGAGGGCGGTGGAGTCTCAATGGATGCCCTCATCCACAAACTCAAGGGTTACTACCATGCCTTCCTCCAGAAGGTGCAGTCAGAGGCGTTTCTACTCACACCCTTCCTCTTAGAAGGTGTAGTCTCAAATGGGTGCCCTCATCCACAGACTCAAGGGTTGCTACTATACCTTCCTTCATAAGGTGTAGTTAGAGGCGTTTTTACTCACGCCCTTCCTCCTAGAAGGTGCAATCTCAAATGGGTGCCACAGACTCAAGGGGTGCAGTCTCAAATGGATGCCCTCCTCCACAGACTCAAGGTTACTACTATGTCTTTCTCTCAAATGGATGCCCTCATCCACAGACTCAAGAGTTACTACTATGCTTTCCTCCTAGAAGGTGTAGTCTCAAATGGATGAGGATGGTGGAGTCTCCAAATGGATGCCCTCATCCACAGACTCAAGGATTACTACTATGCCTTCCTCCAGAAGGCGTAGTCGGAGGCATGAGTAGGGGTTTAGTTAGGCAAGGACATCCTAGAAGGTACACATGGTTGTACACGTGTGATCGAGGGGTTTAATTAGGCAAGGACAAGTACACCAACCTTAGTGAGAATCAAACCCAAGACCGCTCTGATACTAAATGCTAGTAAACAAGTGTGCAAAGTTAGTAATGAAATGCACAAGTGTGCACACTACACATGTTATTTAAAGAAGCATCTAACCTGAAAGTGCACTAATAAGAATATAGTATTAAATTCCTCAATTGTCATAATCTATTATTCTAAATTTTTTCTCTTGATCCCACATGAGAACTAAACACATCTAGTATAATTATATTAAACTTTATTATGCATCGTCTGTACATTCTTAAGGTTTCACGTTATACACTTGTCCAAATTAAGGGACTTGAAATAACAAACTATTTCACCTAATGTTATTTATAGCTAGCTTCATTAAAATAATACAAATACCATACAATATTTTGACTACATTGACAACTCAAACCAGTTAATTAACATATTATTATATGTTAATACACTTACTTTTTCACCAAATCATAAATTTAACACTATAGCATGCTTCTTTAGTTACCCTCTAAAAAACATGTGCTATTATGAGAACTTGTTTCACACTTACCATCAAAATGTAGTGTTTATTCTTATATTTAAATATGTTTATTTTCTTGAAGTTAAGGATGCACATTAAACATAAGTTTCCCATTTGAACATTATTGACAAAACCAATATTAAATTTTGATTTAAGCCAAAATTTTATGGATACTATCACATTTCTAAATTATGTGTTATTCTAATTTCGTACACCTTAAAGAAAAAGAAAATTTTCAATAATTTGTAGACTTAACATATCACATGATTCAACTTTACAAGATTTAATTTGTAAGCTAGAACAAATTAACTTGTCATGTTTTATGGAAGTGTATGATAAATTAACTTACACAAATATAAAGTAAATTAACTTAGGCAAGCATAAAGTAAAGTAACCTACATAAATAAGGTAAAATAACATGGTCAAATGTGAGGTAAAGTAACTTAGTATGCAATGTGAAAGTTATCTTTTGAGTGCTACTTTTGGCATTAGAGTCCATAACCCACACTCCCTTACTAAATAAGTGTTCTTTAAAGAGTTATGAAGGTACACAAAGTGGTTCAACTAAAAACATGCAAATAACATTCACTTCTCGATTATTTTAAAGTTGTTTGTGTCAATGATTTGAGATGACATGTTCATGTGACACTGTTTCCCTATGGCTATCTCATCATAGCCCCTTAAATTTAAGAGTTACATCCAGTGCCATGAATACATCTTAACCGGCAAGTTCTCTTTATCATGCTCTTGAAGGTTCACAAAGAAGAGTTATAAGGTTGGCATCTATAAAATGCCATACCACAATTGATAAGGACACATATGTGTCCTACTTAGATGCGAGTGCTACTTTTCAATATGATGTGAAGGAGAAGGCTGGAGACATGTCTCTAACTAATAAAATACATACTTTAAAAACTTTTTTAAGTGCAGATTCACTAATGTTAAGGGTAGGTTACCCTGAAGGTGAGACGTACCCTTATTGGTTGAAAGTTGAAGCAACACAATAGATAGTTATGCCTTACATAAGTTTAGCTTACATCAGTAAAAAAATAATAAACTCAATCATGAACTCAGGAACTCTTAATATTACCTAATTTATGTATGGGATTATGTCAACCCTAAGGGTGTTTCTGTTGAACTCATTAATTGGGATGTTAAAAACGAGGGAAGAATATTTTAAATGCAGCTACTAGTTTCGCATAAAGTTTCTTAAAAGTATATAATGACAGTCAGGACCATTACTAAATAACCAAGTGCATTAAGCAAGCCTATTTCAATACCTAAGGGTCATTGACAAACTCAATAAATAATAACAGTTAACTTCCAAAATAAAAAGTAGTCATAATAAACACTATAACAAAAATTATCCCAAGTGAAATTGACTAAGATGTATCTGCACTTATTAATGTATGTAGATGACCTTTTATTAATGGGTCTATTTAATGAGATGATGCAGCAACATCTACAAATATTGGAGGAATTATGTGTAAAAATCAAATTCATAGTGAACCTTGAGAAAACACAAATTGTGGTGTTTAGAACCTCGTAACTAGAACAATGCTTCTACAAAGGACATGAGGTTGAGGTGGTACATGAATACAAGTACTTGGGATGCATGGTATGCAAGAACTCGTGGAAAGCAAGGGTAGTGGATTAGATTTGAGCAGTGCAGGAATGATATATCTAGACATGGGATATTTGGCATTGTGTGGGTACTATATTATGTAAAGCCAGGCAAGAAGGAATGATATCTAGACATGGGACATCAAATGTATATACTACCTGACCAAGTTAAGCACAATGCAATTGTATGGATGTGAGATGTGGGGCCCTGGATTGTCTCTAAGACGATGTGAAATAGACTGGAATGGAAGATGGTGGAGAGATTTACAGAAATGAACACAAGAACTTGGACTATGGTTAGAGTTGTTGGTCGAGAAGTAAGAGTTCAACGAGCGATGCTTGCAACAAGCAGTTGTTCAATAGTTATGGAGGGAAAACAGTAGTAAACTCCCCACATACTTGCAGATTTCAGGGAAATATACTTACACACACCGTCCTCAGTAAGAAGAAGGATTGGAATGTTCCAAATGGAATTACACAGGTTACATATGGAGGTAGCAGATGGTTGGGCACACCGCGGACGGAGAGAATATGCAAGTTATGCAGTAGACGTGTTAAAGACGAGTTCCATGTTGTGTTTCAATGTCCAGCACATGCACATGTTTGGATGCACTATGTGGACTTGCCATGGTACAAAGGAACATTGGAAGCCATCACGGGAACCCAGGCTGCACATACAGAGCAGCCGGTTTGATATGCGGACCGAGAGCTTATAATGAACTGCCCTGGAAAGACTAAGGAAACATTCTCATATTAAACCCTTTGTATCCGTAAGGGAGACAAAACAGATCAATCTAATTTGAAATTTTAATATAAATATACATATATATGCTTTATATATATATAATTATTATGTAAGATTAAAATATATTAACTCTGGTTTTATTCTAAGGTACATTATATTTATAAACATATAAATATAAATTTTATATATTGTTTGAAATGTCTACGAAGACAAAGGACTTTTAACAAGCTTGTTTATTAAAATGTGTATAGACATAAATGCGGTGGGTTTATAAATTTACGATGGATCTAATATAAAATATAAATAAACCTTAACGATATACATATACTTTATACGTATTTATGTTATATACAAAATTATGTTTAATCATTGATCGCTCTGTTTTTAGGGTTCCTGAATAAGCTAGGGTTCATGTAGGCGTCTTGATGCAGTCATGAACACACTGCTAATTCGATCAGGAAAGTCGCTAATTACCAGATTAAAAACAGGATTAACAGGTATGCATCGATTCATTTAACATTTCGAAAATGCATTCTTATTTTACAGGAAGCTCTTTGTTAGCCCACACCGCCGCACTCACAGGTAATCGATTTTATATTTCTCAATAATAGGTACTCATATGTATATAATGATTTTCCCTCTGTAATATATCGAACGTGGATGTACAATGTAAAGCTGTTTTGAATGTGCAACTTTAGGTTTAGACATGTGCAATAATCTCCTTGTTTGTACTGATAATGTGTAGCAACACTTCATATATAATTTCCACGTTTCCTTCAGTATAGCTATATTACAGTATATGTAAATACTGTGTTTATATGTGTTCTAGTGTATATAACACGCACACGCTCCTTAAACGATTATATTTGGCCGGATAATCACTTGCTCAAGCCATAATCTCTTATGTAGTATATAATGTGTAGCAACTGTCCGCATCTATAATTCCAAGTTTCCTCAGTTCTTTTCTCATAGAAACACACACGCACGCACGCACAGATATAGAATATTAATATATCTTAATATTTAATATCACACACACACGACGCACGCGCAGAACACGCACGCACGCACACACACATAACGATTTTGAGTCGTATATAAGGTGGACAAGGATTCAGATGGGGAGCGGTGAGGTCTGCAGGGGCAGCACCATATCCTCCAAAGACTAAGCACCGTAAAGTCCACAAGGGAAGATGCGAAGGAATCCTTGGTGATGGTAGCAAGCTCGCATTTGGTATGTCTATGCATGTGTGGATGTGCATGTGTGGGTATCCTCGTATACATGTATAACCTACTACACATCTCCTCTCTCTCTCTTCTCTCTCTCTCTCACACCACACACACACACACACACACACACACACACACACACACACACACATATATATATATATATATATAAATATATATATATATTATATATATCACTGTGTCATTTATACAGGCACATTTGGACTCAAGGTGCTTAATGCTGGAAAACTATCCTATCAGACAATAGAAGCTGCTCGAAGGGTAATATCAAGGAAGGTAAACGCGACATGTGCGTGAGTATGTGGATTAAATACACCATATACACCTGTGTGTAGAGTACGTATGTGTTTTTTTTAGTGTAGATCAAAGGACACGGACGGATGTGGATTCGGGTGCTTGCAAATTATCCAATTACGAAGAAACCCCTTGAGGTATGTCCATTCTACGAGCCGTAGATACATATAGTTAGTATGCATTTATGGTGCATGTATCTACAGAACACATCATACACTTCTATTATAGTTACATCCTTACTGGCATCTTATTTTGCAAACCTAATGCATATATGTATAATCTTGATATATATGTATATTTGAAGAGCTCTCTCTCTCTTGAATTGCAAATCTCATCGGATATTTCCAAATATATGTTTATCTAGTTATAAACAGTTATGTACGTATCATTTTATTTATCGTGTAGGTATAATCATTTTATCTAAGGGATTTAGAACCAAACGCATTACGTCACACACACACACAATTGTATGTATATATACCTATGTTCTGTGCTCAGGTGCGTATGGGAAAGGGTAAAGGAAACGTATCAGGGTATGTAGCTCGTTGCAAAGCAGGGAAAATACTCTTTGAGCTTGATGGACTTCATCCAATTGCAGCTAGAGAAGCACTTGTCCAGGCCGGTCATAAAATTGGTTAAAGACCAAAATTGTAGAATGGTCGTAGAGAAGGTACTGTTTTTCATTGCTAACTAGACCAAAACTGTGTGTGTGTGTGTGTGTGTGTGTGTGAGAGAGAGAGAGAGAGAGAGAGAGCATCCTATGCATACTACGTAAATACAAGCATAGATATGTATGCTATGTATATACACATTGGTGATGATACCCATAAACAATATACTCATACATGCATATATTCGATAAATCAGCTCTTTTGATGGACATTTAACTAGCAATTTCGTGTTTGTTTCTGGCATAAACTGTCTCACATTCAGCCTTAATTATAGCTGCTTGTTCATTAAAGCCTTTCTTCTCTAAACCCTTTATCAAAGTATTATACGTTTTCCAGCTGACTTCAAATCCTAGTTGTTTCATCTCCTCGAATGTCTGTATAGCGTCTAAAGGCCTCTGACACCTACATGGCATGTAAGTGTGCGTGCGTGCGTGCGTAGATATAAATATAGAGAGAGTACTATCGGTTCTATGTCTGTGATTTGATGCATATCCCAGTATGAGTATTTATTACTGACAGAAGAATTCTCCCTCTTCATATACACACACACACGCTATATACCTGAGGTAAGCTGTCATTAGTTCACTGTACACAAGGGAGTCAGGGAACATTTCTTTCTGGAGTTCTACAAAGAGACTCTCCACGTCTTGTATCGGGCGTTCTGTCCAAGCAGGTTCATCATATTTGAGTAGAGCACTGTGTCTGGCTTGTACCACATCTCCTTCCTCACTAGCTTGAACACCTGCACTATTTAGTTAACCCTCTCTGTAAGTGTGCGTGCGTGCGTGCGTGCGTGTGTTTTGAGGTAAGAACTTTCATGATTGCTTTATTTTTCATATGTTTCATGTGGTGTGTGCGTGTGTGTTTTGAGGTAAGAACTTTCATGGTTGCTTTATTTTTCAGATATACACATATACATGTATGCTGTGTATGTTTCATCTGTGTGTGTGTGCGCGGCGCGTGTGTGTTTTGAGGTAAGAACTTTCAGATATACACATATACATGTATGCTATGTCTGTTTCATCTGTGTGTGTGTTGAAAAACCCAAGTTTCATGCTTATGTTCTAGCTAATTAAGTTGATTATATGACCTCGTAAGCAAGAGCACATTCATTTTGCCTGTGGAGCTCAGTGAGCACTTGGAGCATGTCTGCTTTGAGGAGCCTGGAAAACTGAGATTGAAGCACCTGTTCCAGCTCGCCCTTTTGCCCTTTTGCCCTTTTCATTCCCTGTACGGTGAGAATTGCTTCCCTTCCCAGTTTTCTTCCCTTCCATAGCGGCCCTCTCGCCAGACTCCTCGTTGAGCACACTATGTCCACTCCAGGCCTCCCTGTCATGCTCAATTTCAACATTCCTAACAAACCCTTCTCTCTCGCTCGTATTTTAGTCTATATGTTTTTGACAGCATATACATATACATGTTTTTGACAGCATATTACGCGTGTGTGTGTGTGTGTGTGTGTGTGTGAGAGAGAGAGAGAGAGAGAGAGAGATCCACCTCTCTTTCTTTGTGTAGATGGTTATGTTCAGTAATTCTTGCAGATTTCATGTACTCTCTCTCTCTCACGCACACACACACACGTGCATCTATGTGTGCTTTGGATTTGTCTTACATCGTGGTGGTTATGTCCAACTTCTGTTGACAAATGCATTAGGAGAAGGGGTTTCATTGTATATGTATATTCTAAGGGTGTATGTCGTCGGCTTTATGAATACAATTCTATGTGACGATATAACAATGTTAAACGTTCTGGAAATGAGTGTATAAATGTGAAAAGTGAATATTCCCCAGATATTTTCAACTTCAAAAAAATTCAAACATGAAAATTCCCCAAACGCGCAATCATTGCTTCTTATTATATTATTAACCACTGTTATAGAAATAAAACATTTGAAAAACAATAAACATTATTAACACACCTTTGAAGAAATATTAATATTAAGAGTTGCTGGAGTGACAAGGACAAGTTACACAGAAATCAAGCCTGGGAAGGAATGGATACACCACACACGAGCCTATCTCCACATTCTTAAGGGGCCTCCTAATGGGATTAGTGGACCACTTCCCAGAGTTTCCCATACAATCCCATATAACCAGTCTCTTGAATCCCCAATCTCGCGTCTGGGACGAGAACTTCTCCAGAGTGCAACTCAGGTGCGATCTGGGACGACGACGAGTTCCAGCAGGCAGTGAAGAATCCCTTTGGCGAAATCTCCTGCACCATGAACTCCTTCATCCTGTTCACCGCCCTCCACTGCCCTCGATCCTCGTCCAGCTCCCACGTCTTAACAAATCTGAAATGGTGCGACCCGCTGCTCCGGTGAGCTCCCAACAGAATGACGGATCCCGACACCAGATCTACACTCAGAGTCGCTACAGTGAGCCTCTCGATCAGCCGACTCAAACACACTCCAAGAGCAAGTCTCCAAGTCGAATCCCACCACTCCTCCACTCGCTCGCAATGGGTACCACAGCAGCTGGTTCTTCCTCCTCACTGGTACAAGAGGCCTCTCCTCCATCTCCTGCATCACCTGTACGGCTAAAGAAGGCACATCTCCCTCTACCTCCTTCCACTTCCCACTCCAACACTCGTACAGGAACACGAATCCGCATCTGGCTACAAGTACCTTAAACGAGTCCGGTTCGGCACCGCAGACGATACCCAGCACGCAAGTGGGGAGGGACGTGCTGAGTACCAGCCTGGCAAGAGCGGAACTCTTCAGAGGAGGAAGGTCGGGCAGCCTCGTCCACGATGAACTGAAGACGGGGTTCCCCACATAGAAATCCGGCCTCGCAGCGTTTCCCACACACAGGCATACCAGTCCGTCCCCGACCACAGCAGACGTCGCGAATCGGGAAACTCCCTGACACAGCTGGATCCAGTCCCCTGTGCTGGACTCGATCAGACTCCATCCCAGATTGTCCGTCTGCTCCTGCCTTACTAGAAACCACGTTCCCCTGGGCCTCCACTTGGTAAGAAGATTTTTCCATTCCCTGCATACTGCTCTACATATCGCTGCAGATTGCAGAGGAAGCAACTGCAATATCTGGATCCGGAGCTCCGGTAAGAGCTTACCCCACTCCCAATCCTTCATGGTAATACGCAAACACTTTCAAGTATATATATGACCACACTGTACATTCTATCTTGGCTGCTTTGCCGCGTCAAAGGCGGAAATCTTCTACAACACGTGATATGTGTAGTGTAAAACCAACCTAAGACACAATTAACACAAGACAAAAGGTATTATATTAACTTTTTTTGAGTACGCTTCTTTGGAAAAATAAGTACCGACTGAGTTGTCACTCCTTAGCAGCTCTGTTATATAATGATGTTAAGTATTATTAGAGTCACATGGTGTTTACATACCTTGTGACGTACGTGTCCTCCACAGTGTTGACAACAATCTGATCTCCACCAACGATGAAGCATGGAGCCTGCCCATACTATTACGTGAACAAAAAGAGTCGTATGTATGTGTGTATATTATGTCAACGACCATTTACATGAATGGAGAGTCGTATTAAACACTCACCATCATCTTTTTGCCGTTCTCTAGAACAATACGCTTGTACCTGAAAAGTACTTAGAAGAACCAAGTATGTACCAGTGTATATACATATGTGTTTATCAACTTATAACTTACGATGCTGATGCAGTTTGCCCTTTTATAAAAGGCTCGGCTTCTGCTACTCTGCAAGTCAATGAAATGGGTACTGAAGCGGTCACCGGCTTTCCTTCATGCATTTGCACTGTCACTGACATCCCGTCTGTAAAAAGAAACCTCTTTAGCAATCAATATATATATAGTTGTATCATGTCTATGTCTGCCTCATATTTACACATATACTTACATAAATTTATACATATACATCTATATATACGTCGTTTCTTTTTGTACGTGTACGAGATGTATACCTGCCAAATAAGATGCTCCAGATCCGAAAAGCTCTTTATTCACCTCCACCTGCTCAAATGTCGTAGGACTGCGAAAAAGTGAGCAAAAGCGTGCGTGCGTGCGTGCGTCTGTATAAAGCAACATGAAATTGACTTACTCCATAAGTATAGCGTTTGGTCCTTCATCGTAGAGATACGTAAAGGTTTTGGAATCAACGGCTACTCCTGTACATCAAGAGGTATCAACCAAGTATATAGGGAAATTAAACCAATAGACGCACTTTCCACAGATTCTGAAGTTCGCAACCGTTCACTGGACTTCAAACCATTGATCAGATCCTTATACTCAATCTACACAAACCCCAATATGTATATATATTAGCATATGAAAACATGTGTATGTGATTGATGTGGTGAGTGTGTGTCAAATTAAAAAATAACTTGAAGGAAGTCCTGCAAGTTTAGAATGTCAAATATCCAATACCTAAAAACACACATTCACTCTCCCTCGATATATACTAGTTATTTATCACGTCTGTAATGTATGTGTACAACTTTACCGGTAATGTAGCTCCACCACGACCTCCCTGAGCGTGGGTTATTTTGATAACCTGCAAAAGCAATATAAGAGCACTGTAGAACCATCATATTAATATAGCTGTGTATGTATCTGTATTTATATACATATGTATCTATATAGATTAGACAAATTGCGTGTCCGCGTGCGGGTGTTGATACCTATTAATACAAACACGAATTGAAAAGAGTCTTTGGTATGAGGACCAGAATTTAAATATACCAAGCTTAAGCAAAGATGGACAAGTAGAAGAGTGTGTGTGTGTGTGTGTGTGTGTGTGTGTGTGATGTGATGAAGTACCTGCACAAGGCGTCCTACAATTGGTTGGATTTTTCACAATAGACTTGAGACCGAAAACCAAATACATTTGAAAGCTGATAATGTACATACCTTTGCGTTCTAGAATCTGTCCGACTCTGACCTGTGGTAAACAAAGACACCCATATTATATATATATATATATATATATATAGAGAGAGAGAGAGAGAGAGAGAGAGAGAGAGAGAGAGAGAGTATGTGCCTATATACACACAAGCGTATGATTATACGGGAATATATACCAATATATGTTTTACTGACCTCTGAGCCATCGATTTTGACGCCTCTGCGTTGCTGTAGCTGCTGGCAAGCAGAAACCAAGCCGCATTCAAACTCCTTGCCAATAATCGGACTTTCAGAAGAAAATGCACCCCAGATCGCCTTCCCGGCGCCATTCCTTCTGGTTGCAACGCGCCTCAGACTCTGCATTTCTTTCCGATACCAAAAACCCTAACCCCTAATTATATATATATATATATATACGCACGCACGTTATATAATAATGTTACAAAATGACTTGTTTTTCCTCCACAAACTCCTCGAGTTTAACCCCAACAACAGTGTTAAACATCGCTATATAACCTGCAGAAGATCCCGGATTAAGCTTAATAGCAAGCTTAGCAGCTCGTGTGGCTCGATCCACATCCCCTTGATCTTTACACGCAGCCAACAGTGTCATCCAAGCCAGATGTCCCATATCAATCTTGGAAAGCAGCTTCTCGGCCTCGCCTAACTGCCCAGCTCTCGCTAGTAAATCCACCACACACCGATAGTGTTCCGAGCTTGGCACTATACACGAGTCCCTTTTCATCTGTAGCAAGTACATATACGCTTCTTCTACAAGCCCAGCGTGGCTACACGCCGATATCACACTCAGGTACGTGACGTGGTTGGGCTCAACACCTTCCTGCTGCATTACCTTAACCATGTCCAGAGCTTCTTCCCAGTAACCCAGCTGAGAGTAAGATGTTATCATTGAACTCCATACGACAACGTCCCTGCACCGAGCAATGTCGAAAACACGCTTGGCTTCGTGTATCTTCCCACATTTCCCATACAAGTGAATGAGTGACACACCAATCTCACCAGCGGATTTAATCAAGCTCTCGTCTATAGCTGCATGTACCTCTCTACCTCTGTGAACATCCACCATGCTTTACAGGCTTCAAGTACGGCTACATACGTGACTATGTTCGGTGTTGCACCGTCTGTGTTTCTTAGCAACTCTTGATATATCTCCCATGCTTCATGTGGATTTCCTCTATGTACGCATGCCCCAATCATGCCATTCCAGGCCACTATGTCCCTGCTCTCCAGGCTCTTGAAGATCCTCCTGGCTTCCTCTAAAGTTCCATACTTACCATGCATGTTTACCAGGGCGCTCCCTAGAATCCCATGTGACTCGTCCCCTCGTTCACATATGTATCCGTGGATGAGCCTCACAGCTGGAAACTCCTTGCAAGCATTGAGAACGAGCACCAGAGTTGCTCGGTTCGGCGTTACGCCCTCGAGCATCATCGTTCTGAAGCTCCGGTGTCCATGCTCGGACTGACCGTGTTCGACGTATGCCGAGATCATGGCGTTCCAGCAGATTGTGTCCCTCTCTTTCATCCCACCAAACACTGTTTCCGCCTCTGTAAGTCCACCACAAGCATCATACATGTTTATGAGTGCATTTGCCACGGCCACGTCCGGAAGATACCCGCTCTCAGCAACCGAACTATGAATGAACCGCCCTTCCGAGAGGAAACACACGGTCGTGCATGCGTTAAGGATAGTCACGTAACTCACTTTGGTTGGCTTTACGCCCTCGAGAAACATCTCACGGAACTTACGTACAGCTCTCTTGGGATGCCCAGTTTGGATGAACACAGTCATCATCGAGTTCCATGCTATGACATTGTGCTCTTGCATTGCATGGAATGCATCCAATGCATCTTCCAGCCTTCCACATTTGCCATACAAGTTTACGAGTGCAATCCCCACAGAGTCATGCAGCTTCGTCCCTCTCTGTACCATGCTCCGGTGTATCAGTCCACCTTCTTCTATAGCATCTATACGTGCGCAGGCATGTAGAACAATTGCTAAAGTCACATTGTTCGGGGTGAATCCTTCCTGCAACATACATCTAATAAGTGACAACACCTGAGCTTCAAAGCCTTCGTAACGTGAGCAAGCAGATATGATAATGCCCCAAGAGATCGAGTCTCGAACCGGCATACTGTAGAACATGCTCCTGGCATCTTCAAGGCTACCACATTTGCCATACATGCTCACGAGTGTGTTCCCCACTGCAACTTCAGATGCTATATTCGTCTCATCTACGAGGGAATGTATAATCTCTCCATCTCCGAGCTCGTTCGGACTTGTACAGGCTGTGAGGGCAGTGATGAATGTGATTTCACTCGGTCTCAGGCCTTCCAGCTGCATGCTTTTGAAGAGAGACAAGGCAGTCCTGTTATGCCCAGACTGGGCATATGCACCAATGATCATGGTCCACGCTACTACACTCCGCTCCGCGAGTCGATCGAATACCATCTTAGCATTTTCAACGCTTCCGACCTTACAGTACATATTGAGAAGAGGAACTCCTATGGAAGACCCCTTATCGAGACCGGACCGGCGAATGTGTTCGTGGAAGCGCTTGCCTTCTGAGACAGCCCTGAGCTTCCCACAACTCCGTAAGATATGCACCCAAGTTGGAACATCAAAACAGGTACTTCTCTCGTCTAGTTCACGCAATGCAGCGTGTAAGTAGGTGAGATCGTCTCTCTCTTGTGCTATTGTGCAGTACCTGAAAATGCCCACATGCCGGATACGCTTCCATTGTCCAGCAAGCATCTGGTTTTAGGTGGAAACAACCATTCTTTACATTATGTGCAGTCCAAGGCAGATGAAGAGATTGAGTGAAGAAAAATGCACATCGCTTCAAGCTCGGACAACGAATGCATATATAAACACCAGGAATATGTCCGATGAAGGTGTGCCTGGAGGATGGACATCCCTCCAAGGATGTTTACGAGGGTAGTTCTTCTAGTATGTATTTTACAAGCTGTTGCATCATCGAGGTACATACCAGAACGGTTCCAGGTATCATCAGAGGTTAGTTTTGCAACAGCGGTACCTCCGGCACTACCACCGTCAACCAGGTTTCCCTTCCCATCTTTCACACCACCACCTGGTAACGCTCCTACTGTTGCAACGCCACCCTCCAGGTTTCCCTCTCCTCCACGGTTTCCTCCTAGTTCACCACCATTACCTCCTGCACCTCGTCCGGTACCTCCTACACCGCGTCCGTTACCACCATTACCTCCTGCACCTCGTCCAGTGCCCCCTAGTCCCAGACCGCTACCGCCTGCACCCGGTCCATCACCTAAGCCAAAACCACAACCCCCTCCAAAGCCATCGCCTCCTAAACCACCCAAACCACAGCCACCGAGCGTTCCTATTGTCCCAGTCGGTCCATCTCCACCAACACCAGCTGAAAAGATTGCCATCGCAGTCGGTTTAGTCCTTGCACTCGCTCTCATTTGCATCGTCATCTACTGTTGTAAGAAGATCCGCACGCACAGGCGCCGTCACATAATGGACTCTTAGTGTCGCCATATTCATTTCTGTAAATAAATAAATGTGACAAAGTAAACTCTCTCTCTCTCACACACACACGCACGCATTGTGTCTGAATATCAAAACTAACCATGGAGAATATGCTAATACATGCTGCAGTTAGGTTTCACAATGGCAACACCACAGCCTGCAGCAGCAGCTGGTTCAGATCAAGCTCCTGTACAAGAGCCCCCAATCGAAGAACTCTTCACTGAGGAGCAGATAGAAGCTTACAAAGAAGTCTTCGCAGTCTTTGACAAAGACGAAGATGGTACACACACGCACACGCACGCACGCACTAAAACTTGATTAAAATGTAGGCTTTGTGGCTGCAAAGGAGATCGGACCGATGTTACGAGCAGTTGTTCAGAACCCGACCAAAGCAGAGATAAAAGAGATGGTTCATGAGATGGACCCATTACAAATAGGAAAGAGTTCGTATAATTTTCCTACTTTTCTAAGGTATATAAGCAGGAGGATGAAAGAGTATGACACAGAGGAAGAGCTCAGGGAAGCGTTTCGGGTGTTCGACAAGGAACAGAATGGGCAGATAGTGTTTGCAGAGCTCAAAGAAGCATTGACTGGTTTGGGGGAGGTTTTCAGTGAAGATGAGATTAATATGTTGACTAAAGATGCTAAAGTTAATGCTGAGGGGATGATTAACTACGAGGGGCTTATAAAAATGATGATGAAGAAATGAGGTTTTTATTTTAAATAATATATACAAAAGTTTAAAAAGAAAATACTTAAGTTTAATCTTGCTAGTTAAACAGTCTTAACAAATCTAATGTGGATTTTCTGCTGAGTATGGCTCAATAAAAGTATGTAATATTCTCTTACTGAATATGGTATTTGCTTCGCATATCCATGTCACATAATCGTCAGGATTCGTAAACACAAAATGTATCTGCAAGTAGAAGAAACTATATACACATGAATATATACATATATACATAACAAATTTCAAACGAAGATATATAAAATGATAATATACTATATTATTGTTATTATTCTATAACCATGTTATTGTTATTGCTTATACTGTTTATATTATTACCTCATTGATGCAACTTGGAGGACACACTAACTCGTTAAGTGCAATCTGAGCTGCCTCAGCAACGGGATACCTGCAGCATAACAACGTACGTGTGTGCGTGTGTGTGGTGTGTGTGTGAGAGAGAGAGAGAGAGAGAGAGTTTACCCGTAAACACCACAAGAGATTGGTGGGAATGCAATACACTCCAGTTTATGTTGCTCAGCTCGTCGTAAGCAATTTCTGCTCAATATTTTGTAAATACACACACACACACACAGAGTGTACATATATATGGACACACGTGCATATATCTGTAAGTAACTTCACCGTACCTGTAAACAGCTGCGAGCAATCCAGGGGAATCAATGGTTTTGTCATATATTGGTCCCACGGCATGGATTATCTGCCGCACTGGGAGTCTGTAACCTCTGAAACAAAATATACAATTACACAAACATACGAAGTATAGATATAATGTTCATATTATACTTAGCTCCGTTAGGACACATCTCTCTCTCTCTCTCTCTCTCTCTCTCACACACACACACACACACACACAGATACATGAATTACTTCGTGATGACAGTCTTTCCAACTTTGCATTTTACACCCGTAGCATCTACATCCGTAAGCGAAGTACAATCATTAGTTAGAGATGGTCCAGCTGCATTATGGATAACTGAAAACATAAAGACAAATAAATAAAAAGTTCAAAATAAAAATAAGTTATTTTGATTAAACTCAATATAATATTTAACATACAATATTAACTAAAGTAACGTATGTATTCTCGGTGTCTCGGTCTTTGTATTGTACTCACCTCGATTAACACCTATACCAATGTTCAATTTCTTGTTTGCTGGAGCAACCTGTGAAACATAAGGTCATGAAAAAAATACCTATTAACATACACAATAGATTAAATATCAAACACACACACACACACACACGTACAATTGCATCCCGCTGGGCCTGGAATATGCCATGTTGTAATGTCGCCAGTCCAGAAAACTAGTAAGAAACTGGGTAGCCTGTATAAAACGCCACCATCTAGACCTGAAAATGTTTAAATGATAACACACGCACATACACAATAATATAATATACGAACCTTCTTGTGATCTTGCTCGTTCCTTGGGTGTGTTTTGAGGTAGCAAGATTTGAGAAGGAGATGAATCATCGTAAGTAAACCATTTATCATAATCTGAAAACCATCTTATCTGTAAAAATCCTATAAATATTCGATGAAGTATGCAAAGTACACACACATAATCTGTGCGTGCGTGCGTGTGTGAACAATCCTCTCAAAATGAATATATTGATGTTTCTTATTTTGCAAAATGATTCATATCAATTTTGAAATTACTTGTGTTTTTGCTTACGCTATGCGAAGTCTTGTATTGTGTATGCTGCCATCGCCATAAACATCCCTTGATTCCTCTGTAACAGCTTACCTGCATTCTCCCCAAGTTTTAGGGTTTATGATTTCTTAAACAACATAATGTTATATAACCATTAAAACATGATAATATTTTCTAATGGTTTCACATCATAATGCCTTTTGCCATGAGTATATATCTGTTTTTAAAAATTAGAAATTCTATACTTAAAGTGATATTTAATACCCATGATAAAGTATATATTAAAAATATATTATAATTGGATGGTTTAAATTATGTTTCATTTTAGTGATAAAATAAAAATTAGTAAAATATATATTAAAAAATATATATATCTTAATTGAATATTTATTTAAAAAACATCTAGTTATATATAAGGTAAAAAGAACTATATATATTCTTTTGAACACGGTTTTAATTATATTTCATGTCATATTACATTTACTGAGTTAGATTTTTGTTTAAGATCTTTACATAAGGCATAACAAGAAAAATCAGAATAACTGTATTTAAGTTTCAAATATGAATTCTATACTAAACTGTTTATAAAAAACACCATTTTAAGACTAAGAAGAATTTTTAAATTAATTAAAATGTAAATTTAATGAAGATCATATATTAAAATTAATAAGATTATATATTTTTAATAGGACTTTTGTTTAAAGTTGTGTTAAACATCCCACATCTCTTTAAGAAATTTGAATCGATTAATTTCACCACACCAAAACACTCAAAATTGGGGTTGAATTCTATATAAAAATGCTTTAAAATGTGTAGATATTAAGTTTTAATCACAATATACATTATATATAACAAAAACACTTACACACGTATGCACGCATTTACACTTGTTTGTAGTTCTTTTTTCCTCTCTCACTTGTACACACACATATACACTTGTTTGTATCTCTCTCACATATACACAACATTATTAACATTTTCCTCACAAACACCACAATGAACATGTAAGTATTAAGTTGCAATATATTATCTTATATATTATATTAAACCCACTTGTTTAATTATAAATATATCCATATAAACACATAAGTACAAAATACACTTAAACATGTATGTAATGAGTTCTAATGTGTATATTATACTAAATCCATATGTTTTAATTATCACTATGTATATATATACACATACAATAGAAATACTTGAACATGTACATATACAAACATGTGTATAAAGTATATACTAGAATATATAAATACACATGATATATTAGCATTATATATAATATGTAACATACTCTTTGCATAGTATATAAAAATTATACATTCTTAATATAAACTTATATAAATACTGATATTATTTGATGTCATAAACATGTGTATGTGTCTTTTTTGTTTTTGTTTCATTCATACTCGGCATGTATTAATATAAATGATGTAAGTATTGTAAGAATGCACATAATATATACATTTTATGGATGTAAACGCTAATATAAATATATATACCTTTTTTTGTAAGAAGTTAAATAAAAATGTATATTTCTTGTGTAGAGATTGAATAATTCATTAAAATGAGAACATTAATTCACATTTCTCAAAAAATTTATTTTCATCTTGTATATGTGTGCGCACGCCCCTGTGTGTGAGAGAAAGAGAGCTTTTCATACATAAACGAGTGCTTTTGTACATACTTACTTATAGTAATAAGATTTATTGTAAAGTTTGTTGATGCCTCATTGATTTATTTTTATTTCATATAAAGATTCAAACCCTAAAAATAGAGTATTTCAAATTAAAAATAACATGTCATAAAGTATAATCAAAATTTTAACAGAAAACCACGTTAAAAATAATATACATAGTTTATTCACTTAATTAGGGCAAGTACCCTAGAGTTAATGTTCAAAGTTAAACTCTTATATTTAATATGAATATACTTTATTACATGGATGTGCATAATAAATACACCACAAATTTGTATTAAATTGAAATTAAGTTATACTTCACCATTATATATATATATATATATATTATATGGAAAATATAATTTTAAGATATGACATTAATGTAAAGTAGGTGTGAAACATGGATACATCTTCTTCCACCACTGAATGTTGGGATAAAACTACCACCATTTCATATATTCATAGGCAAATAAAAAAAAAAAGAGAAAACTACACCATTTCATATATTCACATGCATATAAAAAATAAAAAAAACTACACCATTTCATATATTCACATGCATATAAAAAATAAATAAAAAACTACACCATTTCATATATTCACAGGCAATTAAGTTAGAGACTTCATATATCCAATTCTGGCTACATGAAATTAATACCTTCGGAGATTTCTGACTCCATGAAATTAATACCTTCGGAGATTTCTGACTCCATGAAATAAATACCTTCGGAGATTTCGTCGTCAGGGTCGTTTGGATCGATCTCCTCACTGAAGAAAGAAAAAACACGACAGTATTATAAATTCAATATTAGTGTGCGTGTGTGTTAAGATGTAAGAAACCTTTCCATCCCAGTCTTGGTAGCCCATACAGGCCGATAAAAAACCGCATTTCCATCGTTCTGCATTCTGAGAATGTTTGCACCTGAACCCTCGTGTTGCTAGCCCAAATCGCTCGTCCATTACTACTGTACAATACAAGATTCCCGTCGTTCTGCATGGAACAGTGGCAATTGATTCCTTCCCCATTGTTCCAGACGCCCAAATGGGTCTTCCATCACAATACAAGACTAAATTGCAGTCATCTTGCATGATAAAGACGTATCTCCCATTTAAAGATTGGAGCTTCTCGCCAGCTGAGAGCCCATTTGAAGCGTAAAGAGTATCTGCAGCGATGCAACCCACAGCAAGAAGAGAGAGAAGAGTCACAAGCAAGAGCGACTTCATGTTGGGCATGAGTAGGGAGGCAGCCGATGGGTTTATAAATGGATGTTTCTCAATAGATCACCAAGCAGTCAATTAATTCACCCATTATCTTGCAAGCAAAGGCATTACGTTATGCTTGCTATACACTTCATTCTTGTACACAGAGTAACACACACACACACACATACGAGGCATACTCTTGTCATCCGAATATATACGGTAAGCATACTATATGGACCTTCTTAAGGACGTCATGTGGGTCCGAGTTTCTTGTACAAACAATAACTATATTTTCTTTAATCGATATATGTCTTGATATAAACAATTGTAGTCAGCTGTTCCACTTCCTCATGTGTTCTTTGCAGGGTGCAAAATTTAGATTTTGCACTTTTAAAAATTAGCAAAGTTAATTAATCATGATTATGTAAAATAATACTGACTGATTTATAAAAACTTAGGCTTAATTAACATTAAGTTATATAGTCAACTACATTCAAGATGCAAAAAATGTATTTTTGGTGCAGGTTCATGGCTTGATGCGCACGTTTTATACACACACACACAGGTATATATGTATGTATAGTCTCACCCGCTCACAAAACAAAACTAATATAAGATTTGCTTAATTTTTCACAAATCAGCTACTTATAAGGTTGTTTAAATTTCAGCAAAGCATAAAACAAAAAAAAAAATAAAAAATTTCTTCAATTTATAAAATTCTTTTCAGTTTGAAAGCTTAGATGACATAGTATGATAATATAATGCTTTTGAAAAATATAAATAATGTAGATAGAAAGCTTATCCTTTTCTAAATATTTATTAATTAATCATAATAAATGTATATTTATAAGGAATTAATATGTTGTATGCAGTGTATAAATATTATAAATCTATAAATCAAAGATATCAGTTTTTAAATAAGAAAGAATTAATTTAGAAAATGGACTCAGTTGGATTTATCATAATGACATGTAGTACAAACGAAAAATGAAAAAAAAAAATATAATATTTAAAAGCAAACAAAACAGAACTGGACTTGGTCAAAGAAAATTTTTTTATATATAATTGACTTCCTTTTCTGAATATATAATATTATCTTTATCTAATTTATTTAATGATTATTTAATGAACTACATTTGTTATAAGATGTTTAAATTTGATTAACTTTCATTCAACACACTAATTTGTTTAAAAAGTTACATTTAAAAAATTGAAGCTTGCTTATTTAAATTAGAAAGGGATTAATCTTAGCTATTATTAGAGTATATTATTTTCTTCAATATATTATTGTTACTTTCTTACTTTTATAATTATAAGTTATATTTTAATATACTTATGTGAGAAACTTAAAAAACATATTTTTAATGTTAGTATAATGCACAATTTTTAAGAGGGACATTATTTATAAAGAGGATTTTGGTGAATCAAGTCTCATATTAAAAGTATAAAAAATTCTTTATAAAGAAAAAATTCATTTTGCAATAAAAGTTTAAATCTTTAATTATTTATAATGCTCTTACTTTTGCTTTTATTTTTCTTTTATCTTTTATTTTTAAAATATTTTAAATAAAATAAACTGAATGCATATAGATTATTATGTTAATTTCTTAAAACAGATTAGTTGCTGCTTTCATGTAAAAATGTTTTGAAATTACAATTTTATATTATAAATTACATAAAAAATGTTAAATCATAAAACATTTAATATTATTGAACAAATTATTAATTAGTTCAATTATGAAAAAGACTCATAAGTTTCAATGTATTTTTTGTAAGTAAGTTAAAATTGAAATTTAAATAATTGAAATTTAAAATTTAGCTATATATAAATAAGAATTGTAAATAATTAATTATACTTATAATTAATGTATTAATTTAATTAGTTCTATTATGACCAATATGAAGAATAAATTAATTATTAAGTAATTTTACAAAGGGCATCACATTAAATGAGTTATTAAATACAAAATATTAAATTCTAGTTATTTTTTTTTATAAATTATTAAAACAAGAGTCAAAATAATAATTTTTAAATATTATTTTAATAATAAATGGAGTGTTTTATTATGATTACATATTATTATGATACCTAATGTGGACATGGACAAACATGTAAATAAAATGGAAAGTTTTAAACATTTTTTTAATAATCATACATACATCATGTCGTATATACATATGTAATGCTTATTAAATTGTAAGATACTGTATATTAGTAACGTACCGTATATACGCATGTGTATATACGCACATGCGTAGTGACACATGGGTGGTGATCTGGCCCCATGTGTCAGCGCCACGTGTCGCATGTGTGCCACGTGGCAGGAGACTCCTGTATATAAGCAGGGTTTTTTGTAAACTAATATATCAGATTTTCATTTAATATATCTGCTCTTTCATTGGTGGAGAAGTTGGGTATTCCTTTCTTCCGCATTTTCTTTTTCTTGTTTCCATGACAATGAACATGGAGACGGCTTTTAGCATTATTGCTACTGCTATTGATGCACAAACTAAGTTGTTGGAGCGCTTCGTTGAGGGTCCGTCCTCCTCTTCCCCGTCTGAGCCTCATGCCGGGGGATCTGCTTCTAGTACTCCTTCATCTTCTTCACAGGCCACAAATCCGAGGGTTCGACCCCGATCTTTTTGTGGTGATCCGGGAGATGATGTATACCACTGGTTTGATCATTTCCAAGTCATTGTTCGTTACCATGGTTGGGATGAGGCCCGTGCTCTCAGAGAATTCCCTACATGTTTGGAAGGCCCTGCGCTCAAGTGGTATAATGGATTGGCTGCGGAGATTCAAGCCAATAGTAATCGGTTAACGGAATGTCAAACGTACGTTTGGCAAAGTTGAGGATTCAGATGATGCTTTCCAACAACTGCATGCGATACGACAACATCCTGGTGAGTCTGTTATGCGGTTTAGTATTAGGTTCGGGGATTTAGTTCGGCGTGCATATCCTAACATGCCTGAGCCTATTAAGCTCGGTATGTTATGGCCAACTATGCGACCCGAACTTGTTCGATTCGTTCGGGCTCTTCGTCCTACCACATTGGAGGAAGCTTTTGCACTAGCTCAACGTTTTGAGTTGGTGCCTGGTGAGGGCCGTGTTCCCCTTGGGTTACCTGCTCCTCTTGTTCAGCGTGCTGATCCAATGGAGGTTGATGCTGCTGCATATGTGCCCGACGACAAGCCTTTCGTGGTCGACCTCGGGGCCCACCCCGTGGACCACCTCCACGAAATCGTCCTGCACCTGCTCCAGTTCCTGCCCGTGGTGGTCAAAATCCACGGATTCGTGACAGGAGGAATCGGAACAATGCAGGTCAACCCAATCAAGTTCATGTGGGCCTGTTGGGCACCTGGACATACTTGGCGGGCATGCGATGTGTATCCTGATTGGCGTCCACCACATCCAGGCTGGCGACCATATGTTCCGGATGGTGTACCTGTGGCGGCCATTATGTCTGATGATGAGCTTCCAGATGATGAGCTTCTCTTGCGGTGGATCTGTTGCGGAAAACCAGTAATCGTACGGGCGACGGAGGGATCCCGTGCGATGGAAACTCACCTCCATGTTTTTTCGCTATGCATATCAAGGGTTGCAAGTTCCACCAAATCATCCAGTTTTCACATTTTCTGCACGAGTGAATGATGTTTCAGTCACAGTACTTGTGGATACAGGATCTAGTATGTCTTCCATAACTACTTCTCTGGCGCATCGGTGCTCATTACCCTTGAGACGAGCAGATAAGGTCTTGCACATTTTATATGGTAATGGGCAGTCTCGTGCAGTATCACAGTACACCACTTCGACTACGCTAGTTATGGGTGCCAACTGTAAGTTTCCCTCTGGGTCTCTTAGGGTTGTCCCTTCCCAGGTCTTTGACATCATTCTGGGATGTGATTGGTTAAAGCAGTCGAAAGGTACATGTGATTTTTCACTCTCTCCTCCTGTATTACGCTTGGAGTCTGTGTCTTTGCAGTCTGTTCCTTTACGTCCAGAGAAGTTTGTTGCTGTTTGTATCACGCATACAGCTCCTTTGATTCCGGTCTTGGGGTGGTGTTCATCTCAACAGGTTCAAATGCCGGATCCGTCACCTGAGTGTCGAGCACACTGCATCGAACAACTTAAGAAACAGTATGCAAGTTTGTTCAAATTTGATCTGTCCCAAGGTGCACGTGTGAAGACTCGACACTGTATACCCACCGGCAATGCAAAGCCTTTCAAAGTCCCGGTTCGACGCAGGTCACCAAAGGAGTTATCAGCCATGCGAACAGCTGTTACTGATATGATTGGTAAACGAGTGTGTCGTCCGTCACGGAGTCCATGGGCATGTGAACCTCATTTGGTTCCCAAGCCTGATGGATCTCTCCGATTTTGTGTGGATTACCGACCTCTTAACGATGTTACCATCAAAGATGTCTATCCACTTCCGAACTCTGCCGATCTATTAGATCGTTTGGGTCAGAGTCGATGGTTTACTAAGTTGGATTTGGCATCAGGATATTGGCAGGTTCCTATGACTGAGGAGGATATTCCAAAAACGGCCTTCCGGACACCATTTGGTCTTTACGAGTTTTTGGTATGCCTTTTGGATTGACTTCAGCTCCTGCCACCTTTCAACGCATGATGGATGAGCTTCTTTCCGATATGCCTGATATCACTGCCGATTTTATCGACGATGTTGCTCATTCATGGGTCTGGTTCTTGGGAGGATCACATTCGTGATGTACGGCGCGTTCTTGATCGATTTCGAGAAGTTGGCCTGAAGTTGAAACTTGAAAAGTGTGTGTTTGGTTCGACCGACACCACTTACTTGGGTTACCGTATATCTCGAGAGGGTTTACAGGTGGATCCAATGAAGTTGCGAGCTGTTCGAGAGTTCCTCGTCCCGTACAGTACAGGAAGTCCACGTTTCTTGGGCACGGTGCAGTACTTGGGTCGATTCATCGATCATCTCACTGATCGAACTGCCCCTCTTCGGGAGTTAGTTCGTCCACAGGTATCTTTCAGGTGGACTCGCAGGTGTCAGCAGGCATTTGACCAGTTAAAAGAGTTCCTGACAACTCCACCATTGCTTCAATACCCAGATTTTACTCGTCCGTTCATTTTACGAGTAGATGCCTCAGATGTTGGTATTGGTGGTGTATTGATGCAAACTGATGCTGTGGATTCTTCAATTCGACACCCGGTGGCTTACATTAGTCGAGTACTCACGCCGGCTGAGCGGAATTATTCCACTACTGAAAAAGAATGCCTTGCTGCTGTTTGGGGTTTTGAACGACTTCATGCCTACTTACATGGGAGTGAAACACTTTTGGAGTGTGATCATGCTGCTGTCACTTCCTTATTAAAACGGAAGAATTTAGTGGGGCGTAGCCAGATGGGCATTACGTCTCCAGGTATATAACTTTAAGGTGGTGCACAGGCCTGGGCGAACAATGGTGGATGCGGATGCACTTTCTCGAGCACCCCTCTCCGATTCCACTTTGCCTGCTCATGCAGTAGCTGCAGCATTCGGTTTGATACAAGCCCCTCAGGTATTCGATGCCGACTTACCATCCTTGGAACAGTGGCAGGATGCTCAAAAACATGAACCATGGACGAGGCAATTACGCGATGCGTTTGCAAGTCTTCTTCGAACCTCGGTTTCGACAATATCATGCTCAGTTTCGACTTCAGGATGGTTTATTGTATTTTATTGGGACAAATCCAGAGGACAGATGGCGTTTGGCTGTACCCTCTACATATGTTCCACACCTTCTTCGAGCATATCATGATTCACCTATTGTTGGAGGTCATCTTGGTCACCAACGAGTGTTGGAGAAGCTGCGCGATCATTTTATTGGCCAGCATGCGTGGTGATGTGATCAGGTATATTCAAAGTTGTCCCACTTGTCAAACTCGGAATTCCTCTACGACTCGGGCCATGGGGTGTTGGAATCCATCAATGTCTCTCGCCCTTTTGAGTTAATTGCAGTGGATTTAATGGGACCTTTTCCACGTTCTTCTCAAGGTAACCAGTACATCATTGTTGTATCGATTATTTAACTCGATGGGTGGAGGTTGGTGCTCTTCCGGATGCAACTGCCATGTCAACAGCTTTGTTTCTGTTCGATAATGTGGTTTTGCAGCATTCTTGTCCAGAGCGGATGTTATCAGACAATGGCCCCGCTTTCATTGCAGAGGTATTCCGAGTGTTGTGTGAGAGGTTAGGGGTAAAACATTCATTTGCCTCTCCGTATCATCCACAAACTGATGGTTTGGTGGAGCGATTGAATCGGACCTTCAAGGGTATGATCTCGAAGTATGTGAACTTCAATCACACGGACTGGGATTGGTATTTGCGATGTTTGAGATTTGCTTATGTAACAGGCATTCAGAGTTCGATTGGTATCTCTCCATTCAAGGCATTGTATGGATATGATCCTAAGTTGCCTAGTGAATTGGGGTTATCATCGAATCTGCCACGTGCCGAGGATGCAAAGATGTGGGCTCGACATTTGGATGCTGTTTTGCCTCTTCTGCGTGCAGAGTCTGCTGAACATCTTGGTCGAGCTCAAATGCGGCAGCAATCTTCTTACAATGCACGACATCAAATTCCACCAGATTTTGCTGACGGTGACTTAGTCCTGGTACGTTTTCCCAAGCTGACTGCACCTGGGCTTGCAACTGGTTTATTACACAAGTGGCTTGGTCCCTACCGAGTACTCCGAAAGGTTGGTCCTCAGGTATATCAAGTAAGTTGGTGGGATCTCATGAGGTTGAGATAGTTCACGTGGTTCGAATGAAACGGTTTGTCGTTCGAGACTCGTTGAGTACATTTGGTCATACCTTAGATGGCCCAGCTCACACGGATCCAGGACCATCAGATCCATCACCATCTACACAGCCGCAGAGGGGAGGATATGTAAGATACTGTATATTAGTAACGTACCGTATATACGCATGTGTATATACGCACATGCGTAGTGACACATGGGTGGTGATCTGGCCCCATGTGTCAGCGCCACGTGTCGCATGTGTGCCACGTGGCAGGGACCTCCTGTATATAAGCAGGGTTTTTTGTAAACTAATATATCAGATTTTCATTTAATATATCTGCTCTTTCAAAATGAATTATGTTATTCATTATTGTTATTTTAAAATAAATAATATGAACTTTAGTTGTAAAAAATTATATAATTCACATTTTATTAAAAAAAGAGATTCACCTTCAATTATAATTATATTAAAATAAAATTGAGATAAACAGTCTTTATATTACATTAACATTTCTTTTAAATCTTTTAAATAATGTGTACCCTTTTAAAATAGAATTAATATTTTAATATAAAGTCTTATAAATGTGTATTTTGTGTTATGCATTATATATTAAACTTTAACTTTTAAAGAAAACTTGAATAATTATAAATCATTTATTATACTAATAAGTACATTGAATTTCTTTATAATTATCATGTCATTATTTTCTTTCCTTTGTATCTTGTCACTAGTTACTGTTATGATATATTTTAGTTAATATTAATTTAACTATATTTGAAAAGAGCTCATTTTTCATTTAACACAATTAGTTGAAGTTATATATATAATGTAATAATTATTATATATGTAAATTTTTAAATACTTAGGGCAACAAAAATATATGACTAATAAAATTATTTTGAAGCTCTTGACATATTATATTTTTAAAATTTTAAATTTTTTTACAAATTATGAACATGAACTTAATAACATAAATATTTTAAGAGTCACTATGAGATTTTTATAACATTTGAAAATGCAAAAGGTATTTTCATAATTTATAAAATAAGCTTTATGTATAATATACATTTAACTAAAATATACAAACTTAAATTTGAACTTTTACATAGAATGTATATTATTTCTTTAAAAGTTTTATATTTTTTATAATAAAATATGTTAATACATATTATGTTAAAATATTAAAATCAAATAATTAATTAAAAAATTATAATAAATGTAATACAAAGGCTATTATAAATTTTAATATTCTTTAAGGCTAAACTACTTATTAAAAAAGTCAATTTTAATAAGTGTTATGTCAACATACTTTCACTTATATATATATATATACATTTATTTTAAATAACAAATTTAAATTCAATTTAAACTAAATATAAAAATATTATGCAAAAGATTTTTACAATAGAGAATTTATAATAAAAATGTAAATAATTATATAATATGTGTTAACTAAAATTATTTTTTTCAAAGAAAATGAGTATAAATATTACAACTTAAAACATTTGACTTCCTAATTAAACTAATAAAATGCTTAACTAATTTATGTTTATCCATAATTGTTAGTGAAATATAAAAAGCTACATTAATATTTTAAAGCATTTAATTTAAGTCCATTGAGCTTGTTTTATTTATTTAATATAATTTTAAACCATTCTTAAATTATTAATAAGTAATTATTCTACCATGTTAGGACTTAAGAACTTATTAAGTTATTAATTAATGATTTTAAAACACATTAAAATATTTTTCATATTCCATTTAATATTCAAACTTCATTAATTTTATTATATTGGTCTTTGTTATTCAAACATTATCAAGTAATTTGTCATTTAATTATTTTCAATTTATTATGAAATCATTATAAATAACCATTATATTAATAAATTTTAATATTTTTGATTTATTTGGCACATAGCCTAATCAATCTTTGATTTTTACTATATGGGTATTTATTTTAAATTAGAAATTAGATATATATCATATTAGAAATATTTTATTAACTTACAAGATATATTAATACTTTAAAAACTCATTAATAAAACATCCTAGAACTTGTACCATTAAAATAAAACTTTTTTCATAGGTATTATATCTAAATATATAATAACTTATATAAATAAATACCATTTTAAATGTAAAACAATTATAAATTTCAAGTATATAAACAAATGTTGTAATATGTTTAATTTTAGCTAAATGGCTTAAATTTTATTTTAATTTAAAATATAATAATTTAATATTCTATGTTTAAAGTGAAGGGAATTAAATATGAATAAAGCCTCCAATGAATATAGATTAATGTTTTATTAGATTTAAAAAAATATTCGTATATTCTTATAGAATATGTGTATTTTGCAATTGCATTAGTTGTGATTTTTAAAAAATATTATTAATATAAAACCTAACCTATAACACACACACACACACACACACACACACACATATATATATATATATATATTAAGGATGAATTAAATAAATAAATTAAACAAACATTAATAAATAAGAGTAGAATAGGCCAATTCGTAAACATATTTATCGAATGGATCACAATAAATCACTAGTAATAAAGTCATTATAGCATTAATGATAATTTCACATTTTCAAATATAACTTTATAAATTATAATAATTTTGAATTTGAATAGTGAAATTTATATTTGAAAATGAAAAATTCCACTGTACATTTTCAAATATTAATTTTAAAGTCAGTAATATATTTTAATATTCAATTTATAATATAATATAATATTCAAATTAAAATATACTTAAAAATGTATACAATATGTTTATGCATGTATATAATATTGGTATATTATTAAATATAATATAAATTTAAATATAGAAATAAAATCTATATATATTATATTATAATAGTAAAATCCAATCTTTTTAAGTTTGAAATTGCAAATAAAATATGATACACACAGTTCGAATATACTAATAATTTACTTATGTGTGATAAATAGGAAGTATACAAGAGATGATACACATTAATATATTATACTGTAAGATCCACGTGTACGGCTGCATGTGCACATACTATTATTAGCGTAGTGGATTTTGATAGCTGTCAAATTGGATTCAATCTGGACCACTCGCTCTTGTATATAAGTTAGGGTTTCTGAAACTAATGGATATACACATTTCTGTATTCTGAGCTCTCACATTGGTGGAGGTGAGGGGCACCTTTAATTGTCCCTACGGAGTGTTCGAATTTGTGTCTTTTTATCAATTTTCTTTATCTTCTTAGGTCTAGCTTTTCCATTGTCTAGATCTATTCCTTTCTTGTGGATTTTGTCTTTTCTTCGTCCATGAATCCACAACAGGCAAATCCCTTGTCTGTGGAGCAGTTACTCATGCAGTTGTTGGATGCCACGCGTGTGCAACTGAACAATCATTCTCAGTTGATGGCAGCATTCACAGTCCAGGGTAGTCCTCCTACTCATGTTGCAAACCCCCGTGTCCGACCGGATTTCTTTCGCGGAAATCCTGGAGATGATGTGTACCATTGGTTTGATCACTTCATTGTGGTTGCCACATATCATTCGTGGGACGGTGCTTAGTGTTTGCGCGAGTTTCCTACTTGTCTTCAAGGGACGGCGTTGCAGTGGTACAATGGTCTGGACGTTGCAACTCGTAGAGATTGGAATATTCTTCTAGAGATTGGAATATTCTTCTAGAGATTTTCAAACGTGCATTTGGGCATGCGGACGACTGTGATGATGCTTTTCAGCAGTTGCATCATATTCGTCAGGAGCCATCTGAGTCATGACGAAGTGCTGGCCACAACATACCTAACTTGATGCGTCCGACATGTTAGGTTCTGCACGCAGTAAAAGGCTTCGAAAGCAAACACCAAACTGCATCACCGTGGGGCTTGTGCATGCATTAGCTCCAGTGACTCTTGACGATGCTTTGAGGCTGGCACAACAATATGAGTCGTCACCTCTCCCACTTGCACCTTCACGTGCTTTTGTTCCACTCCATGTTGGGGATGGACCTGCTCTGATGGAGGTTGAGGCTGTTGCCGCTCGTGTACCAGCACAAGGTGGGGCCCGTGGACGTTGCAGTTCGTTGTTGGGCATGTGATGAGGTTGGACACACGTATCGGCGCTGTCAACGGTTTCCTGATTGGCGTCCCCCATTTCCAGGATGGAGGCCATGGCGTCAACAACATCCGGTTGGTGCTGCTGCAATGGAAGGTTTGTGATGCGGTGGATCTTCCGGAAAACGACGAATCGCACGAGTAAAGGAGGGTCCTCGTGCGAATAAATTAGTGACCCCTTCATCTTTCTTTCGGGAGTATCATCAAGGGGTTCACTCGGCACCAAATCATCCGGTTTTCACTTTTCAAGCTCGTTTTAATCGCACGCCTCGTCCCGTTTTTCTTTCAGTGTTGGTGGTTACAGGTTCGAGTTTGTCCTCTGTTTCTCAATCTGTTGCTACACGTTGCAGCTTTCATTTGCGTCGTGCGGTAGAACCAGTCTTCATTCTGTACGGCAACGGACATATTCATGCTTGTTCGCGGGATGAAGTGGACATTGTTGTTCGTGTGAATGATTGTGAGCTTGAGCTTTAGTCTTTGCGGGTGGTGCCGAGTCAAGCTTTTCACCTTATTCTTGGTATGGATTGGTTAACTCGCAATCATGCCAAGTGTGACTTTGAAAAGTCTCCCCCTTGTTTGACTCTCCCTCGTCTTTCTTTCATTCCTCTTACTTCTATTCCACTTCGTCCATCTGCTTCCACCTCTACTTCCATCACTTTGTCTCACCCTTATTTCCAACCATTTTCCCTTCATGCTCTTCCTTTCCTTCTTTAGATCCATCAGATAATCGTCGTGCTGTAGTTGTTGATCAACTCAAGAAGGAGTATGCTGATCTTTTCAATTTCGACTTGTCATCTGGGGCCAAGATTGCGACACGCCACCCTATTCCAACTGGAGAAGCTAAGCCAATCAAGGTACCTGTTCGGCGTCGATCACCAAAGGAGCTCAAGATCTTACGAGCGAATGTTAAAGAGATGTTGGAGAAGGGTGTTATCCGGAAGTCTCGAAGTCCTTGGGCGTGTGAGCCTCACCTTGTGACGAAGCCTGATGGGAGTGTTCGATTCTGCATTGACTATCGCCCGTTAAATGAGGTAACCGTCTCAGATGTGTACCCACTTCCTCATACTGCAGACCTTTTGGATCAACTGGGGCGGAGCCGTTGGTTCACCAAGTTAGATCTCGCATCTGAATATTGGCAAGTTCCGATGGCTGACATGGACATTCCCAAGACTGCTTTTCGGACACCATTTGGCCTGTACGAGTTCCTGGTGATGCCTTTCGGTTGAGCAATGCTCCAGCAACTTTCCAGCGTATGATGGATGAGGTTCTTTGCGACATGCCGGAGGTGACTGCCGATTTCATCGATGATGTTTTGATCCATTCGGATGAAACGTGGGAGGAGCATGTCGGTGATGTACGTAAGGTTTTGGATCGCTTGCGGGAAGTTGGTTTGAAGTTGAAGCCATCTAAGTGTGTGTTTGGATCAAAGGACACCACTTATCTGGGTTATCGCATTTCACGTGAAGGTTTGCAAGTCGATCCTGACAAACTAGTTGCAGTTTTGAAGTTCCCTACTCCAAAGTGTGTGAATGATGTGCAATGCTTTCTTGGCAATGAATGATGTGCAAAGCTTAAATCTTTAATTATATTGATGCTCTTACTTTTGCTTCTATTTTTTTTTATCTTTTATTTTTAAAATATTTTAAATAAAATTAACCAATTGCATATAGATTATCATGTTAATTTTAAAAAACAAATCAGTTGCTGCTTTTATATAAAAATGTTTTAAAATTACAATTTTATGTTATAAAACTACATAAAAATTTAATATTTAATTATGTCCGGGTTTTTAAAATGCCAAACCATGAAATATTTAATGTTATTGAACAAGTTATTAATTAGTTCAGTTATGAAAGAGACTCATAAGTTTCAATATATCTTTTTATAAGTTAAAATAAAATTTAAAACAATTGAGATTTAAAATTTAACTATATATAAATAAGAATTGTAATCATATATAAATAATTGATTATACTTGTAATTAATGTATTAGTTTAATTAGTTTTATTATGACCAATATGAAGAATAAATTAATTATTAAGTAATTTTACAAGGGCATTACACTAAATGAGTTATTAAATACAAAATATTGAATTCTAGTTATTTCTTTTATAAATTATTAAAAAAAGAGTCAAAATAATAATTTTTAAATATTATTTTAATAATAAATGGAGTGTTTATTATGATTACATATTATTACGATACTTAATGTGGACATGGACAAACATGTAAATAAAATGGAAAGTTTTAAACATTTTTTTAATAATCATACATATATCATGTATATACATATGTAATGCTTATTAAATGAATTATGTTATTCATTATTGTTATTTTAAAATAAATAAACATGAACTTTGATTGTAAAAAATTATAAAATTCATATTTTATTAAAAAAAGAGATTCACCTTCAATTATAATTATATTAAAATAAAATTGAAACAAACGGTCTTATTATATTACATTAACATTTCTTTTAAATCTTTAAATAATGTGTACCCTTTTAAAATAGAACTAATATTTTACAATCTTTATAAATGTGTATTTTGTGTTATGCATTTATATATTAAACTTTAATTTTTAAAGAAAACTTAAATAATTATAAGTCTTTTACTATACTAATAAGTACATTGAATTTCTTTATCATATAAGTATTTAAAAATTTACATAATATAATAATTATACATTATATATATAACTTCAACTAATTGTGTTAAATGAAAAATGAGCTCTTTTCAAATATAGTTAAACTAATATTAACTAAAATATATCATAATATTACATAAGTATAAATGACATACTTGGTTTTAAAAATTATATATATGACTAATAAAATTATTTTGAAGCTTTTGACATATTATATTTTTAAAATTTTTTAATTTTTTCATAAATTATGAACATGAACTTAATAACATAAATATTTTAAAAGTCACTATGAGATTTTTATAACATTTGTAAATGCAAAAGGTATTTCATAATTTATATAAATAAGCTTTATATATAATATACATTTAACTAAAAATATACAAACTTAAATTTGAACTTTTACATAGAATATATATTATCTCTTATACAACAAATAAAAGTTTCATATTTTTTATAAATAAAATATGTTAATATATATTATGTTAAAATATTTAAAATCAAAATAATTTTTTAAAAATTATAATAAATGTAATACAAAGGCAATCGTAAGCTTTAATATTCTAGGCTAAACCATTTATTAAAAAAGTCAATTCTAATAAGTGTTATGTCAACATACTTTGACTTATATAATATATATATATATATGCACTTATTTATTTTAAATAACAAATTTAAATTTAATTTAAACTAAATATAAGAATATTGTGCAAAAGATTTTTACAATAAGAGAATTTACAATAAAAATGTAAATAATTATATAATATGTGCTAACTAAAATTATTTTTTTCAAAAGTAAAATGAGTATAAATATTACAACTTAAAACATAAACTAATAAAAAGCTTAACTAATTTATGTTTATCCATAATTGTTAGTGAAATATAAAAAGCCAAATTAATATTTTTAAGCATTTTTAATTTAAGTCCATTGAGCTTTGTTTTATTACATATGAATATCATTATTTAATATAATAATAAACAAATAAATTCAAACACAATATTTGTTGAAATAAATTATTAATAAGTAATTATTGTACCATGTTAGGACTTAAATTAATGAATTTAAACACATTAAAATATTTTTCATATAATTTTTAATCGTTTTTCCATTTAATATTCAAACTTTATTAATTTTATTATATTGGTCTTTGTTATTCAAACATTATTAAGTAATTTGTCATTTAATTATTTTTATGAAATCAGTATAAAATAATCATTGTATTAATAAATTCTAATAGTTTTGATTTATTTAGCACATAGCCTAACCAATCTTTGACTTTTACTATATAGGTATTTATTTTTAAATTAGAAATTAGATATATATCATATTAGAAATATTTTATTAACTTACAAGACATATTAATACTCTAAAACTCATTAATAAAACATATTAATACTCTAGAACTTGTACCATTAAAATAAAACTTTTTTCATAGGTATTATATCTAAATTATATAAATATAATACCATTTTAAATGTAAAACATGTATAAATTTCAAATATATAAACAAATGGTGTAATATGTTTAATTTTAGCTAAATGGCTTAAATTTTTTTTAATTTAAAATATAATAATTTAATATTCTATGTTTTAAAGTGAAGGGAATTAAATATGATATAAAGCCTCCAATGAATATAGATTAATGTTTATTAAATTTAAAAAATAAATATTCGTATGTTCTTACAGAGAATGTGTATTTTGCAATTGCATTAGTTGTGATTTTTAAAAATTATTATTAATATAAAACCTAACCTATAATACACACACACACACACACACACATATATATAAATGGAATACTATATATATTAAGGATGAATTAAATAAATAAATTAAATAAACATTAATAAATAAGAGTAGAATAGGCCAATTCGTAAACATATTTATTGAATGAATCACAATAAATCACTAGTAACAAAGTCATTATAACATTAATGATAATTTCACGTTTCAAATGTAAGTTTATAAATTATAATAATTTTGAATTGAATAGTGAAATTTATATTTGAAGATGAAAAAATTCCACTGTAAAGTCAGTAATATATTTTAATATTCAATTTATAATATAATAATATAATATTATATTATTGAATATAATATAAAACTAAATTCTATATATATATTATAATTATTAAATAGTATAATCCAATCTTTTTAAGTTTGAAATTGCAAATAAAATATGATACACACAGTTCGAATATACTAATATATTTACTTATGTGTGATAAATAGGAAGCATACAAGAGATGATACACATTAATATATTATACTAATTAGATAAATCTAATAAATGGTAAGGAAATAATAATTATAAATTAGAATATACAAAAAGGATACCATATAAAGAGTATCCTATATTAAAAATAGATACATGTATTTGTATTTTAAATATGTTACAAATCAATAAACTTGTTTAAAGAAATAACGATTGTATAAAATGAGAATATATATATATATCACAGTGATACATCAAGCTTTTATTATACATAAAAATATTTGAAAATATATAGTGAATATGTAATTTCTTTTTATTTATTTAATTAATTTATTCATATATATATGATTTATTTGCTTATTTATTTTATGTTTATATATTTTAATACAATGTATAGACAAGATACAACAAAATATATTTTTTAAAACTTATATTACAGTATAAATGGAAAAAAAAGTGTTCTGAAGAAATTTTTTATTTCCTTTATAAACGTGTATGCATGTAAATTTATAAATATATATGTATTCACAAGTTTTTTAATATTTATAATTAGCTTATAAAATTGATATCTTAATTTATATGATTTGTAATTAATAATTCTTTTAATGTTTTTATAAATACATACAGTTATATGTCTTCCGATTGTGTGTGTGCGTGTGTCTATGTGTGTAGATTAATATTTTCCTATATAAATTCAAATGAAATTCAAGGATATTCTCTTGTATTTAAATTTTAATTCAAATTTTAGTGTCTAAATTTTAAATTTTAAATTTTATTTGAATTTATACACTTGGATTATTAATTTTATAAATTCAGCTTTGAAAAACTATTTAGTACAACTTGTGATAGCTCCTGCTTACCTTAAATTTAACTTAATATTCACACTTATACGCGTTATTGGTACAGTATAAAGGACATGTATACGCACGTACGTAAACGTACGAACGCGTTATCTACACTAGATTACGTATGACGTGGGAAAAGTTTATATACTTATGCGCTTTTAGGGTTCCTTAAATTAGGGCTCCAGCTAAGAGAGAGAGACAGCGCTGTTTGATCCGTCCTGCGAGGTGCAAATGTAGGAAGAAAATTTGGAATTAGATGGATGAATTAACCGATTAGCGAGCCTACATGAAGAGATTTGGGAATTTTTAGGTGCAATGGAAGGATTTGTCCCCCAATTCTTCGATTTCTGCTGCGGTTCGTGTAACTCTAGTCGATTTTTACATGGAGTGTTCGATCAGAGCATGGAGCGCTGTTTCAATTCTCCTTTGCGCTCTATACGACCCATTCAATTTGATTTGTTAGCTTCTTTGAGGTAGCTGAAGATGCAGAGGTGTGTTTATGCCCTTCCCTATATATATATTATATATATATATATACACACAGATATGTGATGTTAATTATCTCAGGGTAAAGGAACAGTACATGTTGCATAGTAATTTAGCTATATATGATTTTGTTAGGTATCGAGTCGATTCGGGGACAATTGATTTCCTTACCTTTTCCCCTTTTGTAAGCTGCACACATATATACGTGTGCGTGTGTGTGTTATGTATAAAGGAAATTATTTATCTTATTTCCAAGTCAACTCGTCTATCTATATGTAGCGAAAGTACTTATTATGATACGCTATATATATATATATATATATAGAGAGAGAGAGAGAGAGAGAGAGAGAGATATGTAAAACCGCTGTATGTATTTGTATGTAAAGGTTTCTATGTGTACTGGTTGTGTAGACACAGACATACATGCACACATATATATACATTTATAAAGTGAATGTATATGATATGGTTATTTAGCTACATTATGGCGATTGTGGTTATTTAGCTACATAATGGCGATTGTAGTTTTAGCTATATGATTTGTTGTTGTTGTTAGGTACAAAGTCATCAAGCAAGTGGGAGATGGAACGTATGGCAGCGTTTGGAAAGCAGTTAATATCGATACGAACCAAATTGTGAGCCTCCACATATACACATACATTACATATATATGGTCAATAAATAAAGTTTATATAGGCATGTAGATTACTAATTACAGTATTTTGGACGCATAGGTGGCAGTCAAGAAAATGAAAACCAGGTTTTATACATGGAAGAATGTATCAATTTAAGGGAAGTGAAGGTATGTGACTTTTATAAGTGTTCCAGCTTGTTATATAACCTATGAGAACCCGTATTACTTATTTATATGTATTATAAAAACGTAATTTTTACAATACGTCTGGCAGTGCCTTCAAAAGTTGAAACATCCCGGTATAGTGCAGCTTAAGGAGGTGAATTTGGAACATGGAGAGCTGTTTCTTGTCTTCGAATATATGGTAAATTTTTTTTATATCTAACACATACATATATGTATATAGTTCATGTTTTTCGATATTATATGTATGGTGTCCATAATTTTTCAAATGCAGGAATCCAGCCTTTTCCAAGTTATGAAAGAAAAACCATGTTAATCACTGACGAAAGAATCAGGAACTGGAGTTTCCAGGTGCTGCAAGCTCTAGATTACATGCACCAACATGGGATATTCCACAGGGATCTTAAGCCAGGTTACTGGTTAATTTCATGGTTGTTAATCCCGTCTATAACGTATAGTTTTGTTCATTGTTCAGAAAATCTCCTTGTTTCTGGGGATGTTATTAAGGTGGCAGACTTCGGGCTTGCAAGGGAAGTGTTTTCAAAGGCACCTTATACGGATTATGTTGCGACCAGATGGTACGTGTTTGTGTGTTCAAATATATATCCTTCCATGCTATTGCGGGCGTAATTAACAACGCTTCAAACTGTTTTCAGGTATCGTGCACCAGAGGTGCTTTTGCAGTCATCCTCTTACGCTTATGCAATAGATATATGGGCAATGGGAGTGATCATGGTTGAGCTTTTCACATCGCAACCATTATTTCCCGGAGCAAAGTAATATATAATATGTGTGGTATGTTGGTGTATACATATATGTTATATCTCTTGTGCATATTTAACTAGTTCTGTGTAGCGAGGTGGACGAGATATACAGAATCTGTTCTATACTTGGCTCTCCAAATTATCATACATGGCCGGATGGCATCAGTCTTGCAAACTCTAAAGGATTTCGTTTTCCTCAGGTGACGATTTAAAAGTATATTACTAATATATTATAAATAATCCCCCCCCCACCCCCTCTATATAGTGTGGGTGTGTGTGTGATATACGGGATGTATCTGAAGATTTATTTGTTTTGTTTATGCGTACAGTTTCCACCAATCAGTCTTCAGAGTATAATGCCGAGAGCGAGTGCATCAGCGATCGACATGATAAGTGTACGTATATAAATACACACACATGTTTATATACGTGTATGGATATGAATATACAATATGCATTGCAGGGAATGTTAAGGTGGGATCCTAACCGAAGGCCAACAGCGTATCATTTACTGCAACATCCGTTTTTTCATGAGAGGATCGATAGGCCGTTATAATTAATATTGACGATGAAACAGGTTCATATACTTACCATTTCCTGCATGTGTGTGTGTGTGTGTGTGTGTGTGTGTGTGTGAGAGAGAGAGAGAGAGAGAGAGAGAGAGAGAGAGAGAGAGAGAGAGAGAGAGAGAGAGAGAGATGATAACGCAAAATACTGTTGGCAGCTGACTATAACACTTACTATGGTGGGAGAGCCCAGCCATTGCAAGAGCTGAGCTTATTCCCGTATACAAAGGTGAAAAACGTAGCCCCAACTTCGACTAATGAAGGTGACTATCCTTTTAAAGTTCATCCGTGTGCGTTTATGTTTGTGGGTGTGTCTGTGTGGCTAACATTCGCTTGCAGCCTTCACTTACGGTTTTCCGGAGGTTTTACAAGCTCCAGAGTGTATCGCACGTCCAGTACCTGGGCTTGGTATTGGCAGCAAGTACGTATACATAAAAAATAACATTAACAAAATGTGTATGTGTGTGTGTGTAAACTAACTAACTAGTGAATGTAGGCATATAGTTTGTCCAGCTGAAGACCCGAGGAGTTACGGGTTTGTGCCTGTTCGGCAAGTATATGCGTGGGAGCTTCCGGTGTGACCCCAACACACCGATTATTCTTTGATATTTTAAAGCAACATAATCAATTTTCCTTACTACGAATATCTTAAACATGTGTGTTGGCGTGTGTGTGTGTGATCAGTGGACTCAGGTTCAAAATACTATTTATGCATATACCATTTATTCAGTAGACAAGATACTTGCATAACATTCTTATAAAGACAATGAAAATGATTCATCAAATAATTTACTAATATGACATCAATATAATGTTGTTCTATTATATGAATATTAATGACAATTAATCGACTTACGATACTTTAATTTTGTGTGTGAGAGAGAAAACTAATCATATAAATATTCTACTTACGTAACACACACACACACACCACACGCACGCACGCACGCACGCACGCACGCAAAAAAGAGAGTATAAAAACAGGTGATTAATGATCATATAATATATACATAAATGTCGATGAATCGCGATTTCAATCAAAATCCGTAGCCTATCTATATCTCAAATGTTTATATAAATATAGCTATTAAAATTTAAAAAGAAAAACAAATTCTACTAAACCTCTCCTTGCTTACCCACTATCATCATGCACAGGCTGCTGTACTTCATAAACACAGGAAGAACTCCTATAAGCACCGCATAGAGGCTTCCCATAGAACCCCCACAAATCCCATTCTGCGGCATCCCAAGCATGGATCCCAGATCAACCCTCTGTTCATTCTCCACACTCTGTGTGTGCACCAACCCACCGGAGAACGTAGAGGGGCACGAAGTAGACACAGGAAACCCCCAACTCCTGTACGTACTCGTTGTAGCAAGCATCCATAGATTACCAGGTCCCCATGCAACGTGACTCTCGTTCTCCTGCTTGCTCCATGGAAGGGGATTCTCCTCTTCCCTTGAATCCCATCTCCTAAGTAGTTCTTATCCAGAGGTTCCTGTTTCACCCCATCTTTCCCAGAGAATCCCAGAGAATTCTCCCTTGGTGGGGATGAGACCTTCTCAACGACTTTACGTATCGCCAGCGGAGCTGACACGGAGTACGCCAACGCAGGAATGGTACCTGTACCTGTTGCACGAACTATAGACGGCTCGGCTTGCTTGAGCAGCCATTCTATCGTCTCCCCCTCGGACTTGTTACCCAATTCACGCGTCAGCTGGAAAATACGAGCTGCACACGCTGCCGGCATACGTATTCTACGTCCTCTGCCTTCTACCTTGGTATGGCGGTCCTTTGTTGAGGTACGCTTGGGAGGCGGCCTCTTGGGCTTGACGGATTCGGGCTTCTCATCGGATTTCTTTACCGGAATTCGCTTCTTGGTGCGTTTCCCCTTGGTGGGTATGGTCAATCTTGAGCCGGATGTGTCGTCCGACTCCGAGCGTGCCGGTTGCTGGCTGCCGGATTCCATCGGCTCCGATTTCGTCCCGGACTGTGGGGAATGGGAGCGCCATTCATGGCCTTACCTGAAGAAGCCGCACAAAGAATGCCATTCCTCGCATCATTGAATGCCCTAATCCTTGTCAGTCAACGGTCAGCAGCTGCCACGTGGATAACGCATTTCTTCGTGCGTCCGTGTACGTGTGACGTGTACCCGCAAGTACACATATAGCTAACGAGCTTGTGCGTGGGTGTTAGTGTGTATGTATTAGACTTAATGATGTATATCCCCTTCACTGTCTCTCTCGAATACACGTACAAATATTTACACACACACACACACACACACACACACACACTTACACACATATATATATATATTATTGCCTTCTTTTAATGCATTTTTGATAACCTTTAAATAAAGAATAGTTACGTTAAAAGCCTAGCCATATCGTCGTGGTTATTTCGATTACTTTCTCAAATTGTTATATTGGGTCCAATCTAAAAATAACATTGATTATTAATCACTGCAGTATTTAATCTTTGAATGTCCCAATTATATTCGGCTTGAACTTTTACTCATGGTTAATTAACATTTTCAAACTTTTGATATCCAATCGCACACGTCTCTACTTCTTAGCGGTTGATTTCAACGGTGACGATGCACTCTTTACTGCATGTTTTTGAAACATATAGATGTGGGGTACGGGATCTGATCGACAGTGGATTGGATCCTTCAGTCCGGGTAAGAAATGCACTAGTCCAGCATTAATCCTCTTGGGCTTGCATAAAATCTACGAATCCACCATGAAATCGCTTGCATATAAGCAATACATGTGGTAACAAGATTGTTTCATTACAGAATGGCTTGCGCTCACCTTCAGATGGTGTCTAATCTGGTACGTCTCTCTCTCTATAAATCTGGAATGCATGTAACGCAGAGGGTTGAGAAGATTCATGTGAGCCAGTTTAGGACTTCTGGGTTCTGCCCACTGCACTCTAAGACTCCATTTTTGCCTCCGGTAATGACACACTATATATGTGTGTGTGTAATTATGTATATATGTTATAGTATGTAATTCTAATCTATTATTCTTGACTTGTGACACAGTTCTTTGTAATTACTCGCTGAATGCTTTAAATTCTATTCATTTAATTGTATACTCATCGTTTTTTGCATTTAATTGCACACAACGTTATTAGCTGCGATTTTACGTAATTATACAATCGTTTTTTGTTTTGTTTATGGCTTGTATACATAGTCGGGCTGGAACGTGTGTATAGATATGTTTCTACTTGAATTTTTTATTTTAGAAACCGGTGAGGGTAGGATCATCTGTACGTGCTGTTGCTGCACCGGTACCTATTACGCAGCAAACAGAAACATCAATCCCGGGTTCACTCAAATTGGAGAACCGGTACCTCAAGGTCTCTCTTTGAATGATGTTGTCAAGACTCTTCCCAAGGAGGTGATTTATTCTTTTAAAAAAAATATATGTGAATATATATGCATCAGAAACACATGCAAAGAAGGACATAAAATGTATGTATGTATAACACAGTTCCTTATTCATATGTATCCATTCTCATGTTCATGAGTATACATATTATTTAAACTACGCATACACACCCAAAAGATGTATATCACATGTCTTTGAGCATTTCATATACATATGTCTTCAAGTATAATATTATGGCATACGTAATATTGATAATTAGCCTATATACACTAGATTTTAATGGTTAAGTAAATGTTCTACAGGTTTTCGAGATTGACAACAAAAAGCAGCTAAGACAGTGCTAATTACTGTCTTAGCAGTAGCAGCTGGATACGCAGCACTTGCGGTGGCACCATGGTACCTCTATCCGGTGGTATATGCTTTCTTGGGCACCGCAGCCACCGGTTTATTTGTTATTGGTCACGATTGCGGTCACAATTCTTTCTCAAAGAGCCAACTTGTGAACGACGTGGTGGGTACAATTGCCATGGCCCCTTTGGTTTTCCCATTTGAACCCTGGAGGCTCAAGCACAACACGCACCACGCACACACAAACAAGTAAGTGCGTGTATATAGTTGTTTTTATATATAATGTTTCACCTTCTCTTTAGTTCTCTCTTCTCTCTTTCCCACCACCACACAAAGTTACTCATGTGTTTTGTTTAGATTGATTATGGATACTGCGTGGCAACCATTCAGGCCTCATCAATATGATAATGGAGTCCATTAGTGAAAGCTATTTTCAGGGCAACCATGGGTCCTTTGTGGTGGATAGCTTCAGTTGGACACTGGTATTTCTGGCATTTTGATTTGAGCAAGTTCGTCCTCAAGAACAAACTAAAGTCAAAGTAAGCATGTGTGTTCCCACTTGTGCTTGTATTATTAACACACACACTCACTCTTATCAAACAGGTGAGCCTGGCAGCCGTAGCGGCATTTGCAGCGTTTGTGCTGGCACCCTTGCTGGTAACACAAGGAGCAATAGGATTTGTAAAGTGGTGGCTATTACCGTGGTTGGGGTTCCACTTCTGGATGAGCACGTTTACCATGGTTCATCACACTGCGCCTCACATCCTTTCAAGCCAACAGGGAATGGTATGCCGTTGAAGCTCAACTCACGGAACGGTGCATTGCGAATATCCCCAGTGGTAATCCAAGGCATATTCTCTGTGTGGGATGCACGTGTGTACATACAGACATGCATATTAATACATATAATGGTTCATACAGGATTGACATGCTATGCCACGACATAAGTGTGCATATTCCCCACCACGTATCAACAAAGATACCGAGCTACAACCTGAGAAGGCATACGCAGTCTTACAAGATAAGTGGGCAAGCACTTAAACAAGGCAGTGTTTGGATTACCACTACTAAGCACGATTCTTGGGGAGTGTAATCTGTTCGATGCCAAGGAGTCCAAGTGGGTTAAGTTTGATAGAGAGCTGATTGTGGCAAATGAGTAGAAACTCCAGGTCCTGTTCTTGTATATTAGTGATATAAATCATATAATAAATACATAATAATATTTATATGTATGCATGCAACATGTGTATATGTCCATATAAGTTTGTATATACTTGCAGTGGCGTGTAATATGTATTAGAGATAAACTTCACCCCTTAGTACTACAGTTGTGTATGTATATATTACCAAGGGATGAAGGTTACATACATATGTGTATTACTACTGATACATTTTATAATTCAATATTGAGGAGTTTAGTTAAATTTAATATATATATAAGCACTTTGATAAGAATACGAAGGAGCTTACTAATATAAATTATTATATACGTATATATAGGATATACGTGATATCACTAGTAAGCGAAACTCCTTTTATTTGTGGATTTTTTTTTGACAAAGGTTTTTATTTTAATAAACGTATGTAACTATCTATCTTCTATATACATGTTATGTTTGCATGTACATATCTACAATATATATACATGTATATATTTTTTAACTTACAAGTTCCAGCAAGAAACTAATAGCAGACTTTCCTTCCATGCAATTAAAGCCTCATCAATTTCATCAATTACCTGCAATGTTTGTATGTAAGTTATTACCAAGCAGTTTGGGTTAGAATCACTGTCAAGTATTTTAGTCTGAAGCGAGGCTGAAGAATTTATTTAAACGAAAGACTTGTTAGTCTAAATATATATGTATATATACATACACGCTTATACACACCATAGACATATACATTACAATAATTATAAAATAGTATCGAATTATAACATGACACTGACCTCCACAATCCTGTATCCGCATCGCAGCAACGTGCTAAAGTAGTTTCCGACTCCAGGCGGACCATATAATAAAAGCACCTAAGAGAATAGATTTTATGCAGTCACACACGCAATCATACACATATTTATTTCAAAAAAGGATATACAAACGTATGTACACACAGACACAGGCGCATACCTTCTGTTCAATCAGCTATGTGTTCGAATGATGCCTTGTAGCGCGTAAAGATGAAATAACTTACTTGTAGAATGTCTTATACGCAAGGATCCCATTGTTTTAGCCAGCTTTAAGACCTGCATGCATGTATATAAAACACACAACTTAAGTACGCATGGACGCATACAACACACACACACACCCCTCTATTAGTCTGTTCGTCACTAAAGAGGATTGTGGAGCATATTTGTCAACCCACAACTGTTCAACTTTCTTCAATGGTTTCAAAACAGTGTTCAGGGTTTCTTCATTGACAACAGGTTGTGTAGTGTTTGGGGTTAGCAACTTCATTATGTTCCTGTGAAGGCCCTTCACCCGCGTGCATCTTTTGTGAATTGTTCACAGGGCTTAATGCAAGCTTTTTTCGTTTCACTAAAACAAATTGTATGCGAACGTATGCGTGAAAACCTATATTATATTCACATTTGTGCATATGTTTGTTCTATCAATATACGGGCGTAGCTTTCCATTTACCTGTCACTGCCTCTATTATCCGAGTACTTCTCCTCTGTTTATGTGTTTAGAGCACACCAACTACTATGTTGTGTGCGTGTGAGCGCGTGTGTAGCTATATATATGCACATAGAAACAATGCGGACATATATATCCATTTACGAGTCAGATATTTAGTATTACAAGCAAGGTCTGTTTTATTAAAATGCATATATGCATGTAAAAATTGTATATGCGGGCATAGGTACGAAATTCATCCAAAGTTTGGCTAGCTATTCAAATTAACTATCGGGAACATACGATGATTCGATCATCTGTGTGTTATATGTATGATATAAACACTCAGGTTGCAGATATACTTAATTAAATGAAGGACTATATTTTTTTTCTGTGTGCCTATATATATATATATTATATATTATATATATATATATATATATAGTGTGTGTGTGTGTGTGTGTGTGTGTGTGTGTGTGTGTGTGTGTGTGTACATACGATATTGATTTACAAACAATATTGGGTAGGCTGATGGCTTCTAAAGCTGTTATTATTAGAACTCTAATGCGTATATACACCCTTGTTATTGCAGATAATTGATGAAATTGATGAGGCTTTAATGGCATGGAAGGAAAGTCTGCTATTAGTTCCTTGCTGGAACTTGTAAGTTAAAAAATACATACATGTATATATTGCAGATATGTACATGCAAACATAACATGTATATAGAAGTTAGATAGTTACATACGTACACATCATACCTCACTCACGCAACGCACATGCTATAATAAAGGGTGTAAGATAAGAACAATGGTAAGGGGTTAGAAGAAGGTGGGTTTAACCCATAAATGCTGAGGGTTACGGAAGAATGTGACTTGACTTTGACTTGGAAGATGTTAAGGAAGGTGTATGGAAGAAGACAAAGAAAATGTGTATGGTCAAAACAAGCATTACATTAACATAATAATATTGACTAGTTTGACTGTGTAAGAAAAGATAATATATAGAAACATATAGATACGAGTATAAGACCAGTTCAATACATGCATACCAGGGGCTAGGTGATGATCCAAATTTTCCTGAACAGCAATGAGTTTTTCTCCAACAAAGGTGCAAACCAAGCTCGAGTTGTGCCAGTGAGTAGTAGTCCGAATAGATCCACCTTTAAACGATCATCTACATAGCAACTAGGGTTAATCTGAATACCCAGACAAACAAATTCCATGAAACTAAGATCTTGTGTCATCGAACCTTTTTAGTAAACTAACCTTAAGCTTCCATGATGGTGTAGAGGAACATAAGCTTGAAGGTTTGCTTTGTAATAACTGGATTTGTTGTGTCAGTTTGACCACTTATTATACCAACTTTTAACCCTTCTAATCTTATGATTCTTTGATCCTTGCAAGCTCATGATTTTCACCATCAATTGTTGATTTTCACTTGTTAGTCATTAGTTTTCTTGCTATAAACTTTCCAACATGCATACATAATTTTGCTAAGTGATTTTAACCATTATCTTAGCATGACTAAAATGTAACTAACATGAAGGGGATTTTGGTTCAAACTATCAGCATCGAAGCTTATAATAGAAAATAAATTGAATCTTTTAGTGGAAAGGGAAAGAAAAAGATTTCTTAATTACTTAGTATTACAAGAGATTGGCTAACAACTAGTGTTGAACCAGAATCCTAATAACGTCCTTTATATATTAGGACCTAGTGTCTCTAGACCACTGGTGGTATAAATTTAATTTAAACCTTTACTTCTAAATCTGACTCGAAACCTTTGGTTTTAGATCTGAATATGGATCTCTAGTTCTAGATTTGAATTTGGATCATCAGTTCTTTATTTTATAATATTTTAAAAGAATATTTCAGTGTTAGTATATACCAGCATCAACACCAACTTGGTATATTTTGATGATTGATGATAGTGTACAATCCAGTCTTTATCATGTATCAATTCCTCCTCGACAATTTTTTATTGCATATGCTCAACCTTGTCAAAATTCAGTTTTGAAGGTGTTGTAATATTTTGACCTATCTTATACCTTAAGGACACTGTGCAATATATTTAATATAGTCTATGTGAATCACTTTCCAATATCGGAGCCACCAATTTCCTATGACTAATGTTGTTTTGTGCTTCCATAATTATGTATTTATATATGTGTTGACGACTGCTTTGTGTGTAATGGAAATGGCAACCATGTTCATGTATGACATCATGACCAAAGATTTTTCTTACAACATTCTATCTAATAATAGCTTCATCACCCATGATACCATAAATTTGTGGTATTCCAAATCCCAAATGGATAACAACACCATCAAGTTTATTCTAATGGAGTTCAAGCAACATACTCAGTCTTCATCTCACATACATTAACCATCTACATGGACTTCAAACTGCAGAAACGGTCAAAGTGTTGTGTATAAATACACTAATGATATGGTCATAAACAAAGATGTTTATATGGCCCAATTAGCAAATCCATGCGTATGATCAAAACACAAATACACATCTTCCAAGTTGGCCCTACCATCTTATTAATAAAATGCACACTGAAATTCATCCACCACATAAGATATTTTTTAAAAACATGAGGAACCTCATTAACACATTGATTGGAAAACATAAACAACTTTAGATATGGCCATCTCAAGGACCACTTAAGCTCTAGTAGCACATTCAAACCCTCACTTGTGACAACTGACTTCTTGCAAGAAGTTCTTAATTTTGCAAGAGAAGAAATAAATAATTATTTATAATTTTTCAAATACACAATTTATTTAATATTGCACTATAGTCAACAAGTCCATTCTTGGTGTTGAGCTAGAATTGACTTGTATAGGTACTAAAAACCATCCTTGATGCCAAGGATGAGTGGTGGTTTTGAAGGTTTTTATCCTTGATGCTGAGGATGAAAGTCTTATAGATGTAATCCCATCCTCGGTATCGAGGATGTGGTTAAGGTCATTCATGGGTGGAGTATGAAGCTATATACTTGAGATCCTCAGTGTCGAGAACTATAAAAAGTCTCAATAGGGGCAAGTCTGCAAAGACAAATTCATAGACATTATGTGGCAACCTTCTGATCCTTGGTGTTGAGGACATAAAAACCTAAATGGAAGCATATTCTTGATGCCAAGAATAATGAGTTGAGGAAACATATTGACGGTTATTGGTGAAAGGAAGAATATCATCAAGGATGTGTTAGAGTTGTTTTTTGTTAGGGGAGTGTTAGTGGAAGGCTCAAGCTTGGTCAATTATTTAAAAATGATATTTAATGCCACATCTATTTTAATGGTTCTCACTAAAGCTCTTAAAGTTTAAACAAAATGTTCATGCACTTAAATTCCTTTAAATTTTGTGATGTATTGGCAATGACCAAATGATTATGCTAACTAATGTGAATGAAGAGTTTTGTCATTTTTATATAAATGAAACAACAATGTAGCATATAACATCACATGAGCACATGCACTTTGGTTGAAATCCAAAATACCTACAACTATGTCTACCATGCTTTAATTTGAGTTATCCTACAAATGGTCTACTTGTTCCCAAGCTTCTTATTGAAACAAGGACAATCGATATTGTTACATGAAAGATGTCATCCTCAACGATTTATTCCAACACTGCCATCAAAATCCTTCTAGTGTGAATCATGGTTCCTAGTTTAAACATATTTGTCATTCGCTCTTTGCATTTCTATCCTTACATAGTCTAGGGGCTAACGAAAGTTCAAAACCATATCACCATCGTATCTTTATGGGACTTTAGTACACATCACTCATTGATAAACAAATTTTCATGTGACTCGAGGAGCACATCAATAGATTATATAAGGACGTCATTGGTTGGAGATTCTTTTCTGGTGATTGGTCTTAAGCTAGAATCCCTATTATGTTTTTTCCATGCACACAAGATGAAGTTTACATGAGATTACTAGAGCAAAAGTATATTAGTATGAGAGTTAATTGTTCTTTTTATGGCAATTGTACCATTATGCAAAAACTCTAGAGAATCACTAGAAGAAATGTTAAGAACAGGTTCTTGCACATCTACGATGATATCATTCCCCAATTCAAAGTTGATGTTGAACATCCCTTGATCACTAGAAATTTCTCTCTGCTAGCCCTTTTAAGTCCTATTAAAATATATTACAACATAATTATCTTTCTTTAGTATTACAAAATCCATTCTACAGTAAAAAAGTCATGTTATATATTTGCATGGATAGCTCCTTGTTTATTTTATGAAACTATTAAGGAATTGATTTGAAACAATGGTAAGAAACGAATAATTAGTTATCAAAAGGAAGAAAATTTCTAATTTTTTTGAATAATGAAAGTTTGTAATCAATTCGGTAATCCTAAACCCTAAATTTATGTGGACTATTTAATGTTAATTCTTAAGAAGATTATACTATATACAATTATTAATAAGCAAATTGTAAACAGTTGATTAACATGCCTAGAAACCATACACAAATTGCTTAGTTGGCAATGAGTGAAGAAAATATGTTGAAAAGACTTCATAAATATATTATGGCGAGAGGATGATAAGATATTCATGCATGTTTATTGACAAGTTCGCCATGTGCCACACATATACATACAATAATTCACAAGCAAATTGTGAACGGTTGATTAACATGCCTAAAAACCATACACAAATTGCTTAGCTAGCAATGAGTGAAGAAACTCTGTTGAAAAGAATTCATAAGTATAATATGGCAAGAGATTAAGAAGATATTTCATTCACATTTATTGACAAGCTGGCCATGTGCCACATATGCATTCCATTACCATGTTGCATTGCCATATATAAATAAACATGAGGGGTTTAGGTTTTTGGTTTGAAGGAGGTGTTGTCACGGATGTGTTTGCATAATTTAGCCAGTAATGCAGGTACTCAATTCATTTGCATATGCATCTTTGACACTAAGGAAGGTCATCGATCTCTTTCCTTGGGCATTCAAGCCTTCATAACTCATCTTTGCCTAGGGGGATCACTTAGTGAAAACTTGAAAATCATATGCATTATAAGGCTTTGGCCCTCCTTATATCCACCCTTGACCCTTATATTTATGAAAATTAAAAAAAAAAATCATTTGTATAGCAGAAAATTATATATAAGGAATTTTATTTCTTTTACTTTACATCTAAGTACACCTTTTACCTTTTACTTTGTGACTCTTTTGTTGTTGTCTCTTTGATATGAAGATGTTAAATTGGTTCTTTATTTGCTTGGATAATGCATACTTCTCAACCGTTGGATGATATGTTAAACGAGCTAAGGGAATAAGTCGAAAGTGTACAAAAGAGAATCACTTTCTCTTGTACATGTCTTGGCAAGTCGAAAGTGTACCAAAGAGAGTCATTGTTGACCATGAAAACTCATTTTTTTCCATTCAATTGATACCTTTTCACAATCGATAGAAAAAGCTAGATGTTTTCTTTTTGCTTACCTTCAATGTTTTGAATCACTTCCTTATAGTGCTACAATGACCATTCTTCAAAATCAAAGTCAAGAACAAATTTTGGCTATTACCTTATTAGACTCATCCATTGGAAGCACAAGCTTTTACTAAAGGAATCTTATAATATGTACCTTTAATTCATAACATGAATACAAGAGAATAAGAGTGGAGACCCCTTCTCACTTGCCCTAATTACCTTCCTATCCCCTCTCTCTTGCTACATCATCCTTTTCCTTCCAAGACATCCTTTTCTTTTTCCTTTTTCCTTTTCATTTCGGTAAGGAATTTCCTTTCAATACACCTTCCTTCTAAGTTACTTACGACCCTTATTCTTTTCATAGTAGAATGTCCTATGCTCCTAATTTCTACCTTTAATATTGTCCCCTCCTTATTTATTGCTATGTCCTTCACAACAACACATCTGAGCATCATTATGATATTCGACCTCCTCCTGGTCTTTATACTTTTGAAATCTGATTCTCCTTATCCAACTCTTGCTATACCATCACAACTTGGAGATGAAGAGCTTGTTTCTCCTTTCTAAATTGCTCATTTTCCTCATGGAGATGCTAGACTTATCAACTACTACTGAAGAACAATTGTCTATTGACTAGTGCCCACACTCGCATGAACCTCTAGAACAAGGTCATTGACTCTTGCAATGTCTAAGTGGGCTTGACATCCACGACCAAACTAGGTGTTCATGGATTCTTCTTCTTGGGATTTTTCTTTGTCTACTTCTCCACCTTAGTCAAAGAATCACTACCCAGTTCCTTTGACTTAGGCTCTGGCTCCTTACGTTGGCCTCCAACTCCTATTTAACTTGTTGTTTCAAGAATTGCAAGCCAGTCTTCATGTTGTCGCACGTAATCGGTGACGCCTATACCCAAGTGAATGCCATCATAAACAATTGCTTAACCCATTTCTCCAATTCCTGCATCGTGCATAGATGCTCTCTCAACCTCTTAAGCTAATATTGTGTGACACCAACCAGTCTCTTCTCCTTCAACCCTTCATATGAGGACATTATTGAATTCGATGCCATGATGTGAGAAGTGCAAAACTCAAAGGCATTAATGATGAAGTTCACTACTAGTTGAGTCTCCTCTATCAAATCTAAAAGCTTAAGCCCAACCTTACTAAATACTACTTACCTTCATTCAATTAGGTTGTTAAGTGAGCCTTATCCAACCTTCAGATTGGGAAAGAAGGAAAGTCTTTTGAGTCAAGCTCTTCGTTCTTCTCCTCTAAGTAAGCAACAAAGCCAAACTCAAGTTTGTTAACCTCCTATATGAGCATGACCAGTGCAAAACACTTTCATCATGGGGCTCTTCATCTCTTAGAAGTTCACATATGCCTAGAGATCTAATTCCTTTAAGACCCATTTTATTTCCAGGGAGAAATCCCATTCGTTATGGACCAATTGCACCTTTTTTAATCTCTCACCTTCTAGCAGATTCATAACTCTCTGCAATTCCATAAGCAACAATCCTTTCTTTGTAGCCATATCCTCTCGTTGTACACTATAGAAAACCCTAGATCTCATTTTTAATACATAGCAGTAAAGAGAATATACTCCTCAAACCCATAAAATATTATTTGCTACAACGTTCTCTTGCAACCTACATTTCCTTAACTTATTTATATTAACCATTCCTTCAATCTCTCCTTCTTCTAATGTTTGTAACTCCACAACTCCTTTTCCTTCACTGACTTAACCCAAAAAGGGCTAATCCAATTCATATTAAGCTTTTGATTCATCTCCTTGACGTTTCCCTCTATACCAGAGGATAAGATCCACTTTCTGAATCTCTTTTCTTGTCTCTTCCTATTGAGCCATGCATTTCTCCTCCTGAGTTGCTTGTATTATCATACATTCTTGGCTTGTCCAACTTTTTCTAGCTCTATTAAACGGTTTGCTAATGATTTCTTTTCTCCATATTATATTGAACCACAATTCTCAAGGATGACAAATATCTCAATCAGAATTATGACCTCTAGTCTATATGTAAGTTTAAAAGGTGTTATACATGTAGCAATTTTAAGCTATCCTATAGGCCTAGAGAACTTTTAGTAGCCTTTCATCCCAATCCTTTTTGTTTTTATGTATCACCTTCCTTAAGATATTCTTAAGGATTTTGTTTGTAGATTTAACTTGCTCATTACCCTAAGGATAATATGGTGTGAACTTCTTATGTTTTATCATGAACTCCTTCATAAGCATATCTATGTTGAATTAAAAAATGCTTTCTTGTATTATTCATAATTTCCTTAAAAATTCCATAACACTTTATTACAGTATTATATATAACTTACACTGTATTGTACGCATCCGCCCTCAAGGCTTTGCTTTTACCTTTTATTATATAATCTATAATACCAGCACATATTGATTCCTTTTTAAAATAAGTCTATGAAATCCATTCGCACGTCTGAAAAGGTTATAGTGGAAGAACTGGGTGTAAGGTTGCATATGTTTCTTTGGGGGCAATTATGCACATTGGCATTTATCACATGCCTTGCCTCACCTACATATTGCCATATAGTAGGCCATCAAACCTTGCTTTGAGGATTTTTCTTACTGTTATATCCTCTGCGAAATGACCTCTTGCTAGGCCCAAATGAACCTCTTTAAGAAACATCCGAGACTTTAGAGGACTACACATTCCTTAGTACTCCATTCAACCCTAATTTATTATAATTCCTCCCACCAGTGAAAAATGTCTTGTCTCATGACGAATAATTGTGTTATATATAGAAGGTGCTGTTCCTATGGATAAATACTCTATTATATGATCCAGCCACTTTGGTGAAACATCTACCTAAAATAAATTTGCATTAGGAAAATCATTCATACTATGGATAGGAACTTCTCCTATCTTAATACGACTTAAGTGTCCAACTTGTTTATGTTACCTTCTAAAATCATATTCTTGTAGAAGCGAAAACCATCTAGCTAATCTTCTTGTAAGTATTAGTTTATTAAGTAAAAATAACATTGCCTTATGGTTTACAAAAATTTTAACTTTTGTTAGCCAAAAGGTAATGTCTAAACTTATGGATGGCATATACCATCCTTAATGCTTCCTTCTCTATAGTAGTATAATTTACTTTTATAAGTGTTAACCTTTGGCTAATTTTCCGTCCTCTTGCATTTATGTAAGGATAGCTCCTATAGCCATCTTAGAGGCATCAACATTACATGAAATTCCCTATCCCACTTAGGACTAACCAATATTAGTGCTTTAATAAGAACCTTTCACAACTAATCCAATGCCTTTTGACATTCGGTGTCTAATCATATACTACATCAGCTTTAAGTCAATTAGTTAAAGGTTTTGCTAATTTGGCATAGTGCTTTATAAATTGCCTATGATAGCCTCTTTTGCCCAAAAACCTTCTTAACTCCTTTATATCTGATGATGGTTGTACTTCCAAAATAGCTTTAACCTTATCTTGGTCCACCAATATACCTTTCTTACAAACCACATGTTTTAAAAAGCATTCCTGATTTAACATAAAAATTACATTTTTCTGGATTTAAAGCAACTGAATTCTATTTGTATTTCTGAAAATATTTCTCTAGAGTTCAAACAATTCAGATGTTCCTCTTTTGTACTATATACATTAAAGTCGTCCATAAAGACTTCCATAAATCCAAAAGATATTCATTAAAGGTATTTGTCATGGTCCTTTAAAATGTAAAGGATGCATTACATATGCCAAATGGCATAACTCTATATATATTAAGCACCCCAAGGACTTATAAAAGCTGTCTTATGTTGATATTTTAGAGCTATCATTACCTGATTATATCTTAAAAAAGCATTCATAAAGGAACACATTTTCATGCATTTCCTCTGTGAAAGGAATAGGAAAGATGTCCTTAGTTGTAACATTATTTAACTTTTTATAATTTATACACACTCTTAACTTTTCATTCTTTTTAGGGACAATCATAAGTGCCCCTTATATAAGATATATGAATCCAACTATCAATAAATTTATTAATTTCTTCCTTAACTAACTTAATATAGTTTGGATTCATTTTGTATGCACTTTGTTTAGTTAGTTGACATCCCAGCAATAACTAAATAATGTGTATACATAACTCATGAGGTATTCTTTTTAGGTCTTGATAGGACAATGCAAATACATTTTTATGCATTACCAGCAATTTCATCATTTATCTTTAAAATCAACATCTAATCCTTCAGCTATATTATGTTCCTTTTCTATACCTATATTCTTATATATATATATATTATACAATTGAAATATGAAGCTTTGAACGAGCTTTTCTTAAATCTTAAAATATGTAATTCATTATTAATTTGACCTTCTTGATATGGACTTTGTTATTACTCATTTACCTTATCATGTAAGGAGATCAATTTATGTTCATCAATGGTACTTATATCTCCTTCTGCATCAAAAGAATATTCTTTCTAATTCCTTAATTGTTGGTGGATACTCTACTTTTTCCCTTATCCATTTCAACTAGCCATGTTATAGGCTATGTGTTATTCATGTTTATTTTTTTGTTTATCACTTGTCTGATCATATTGATCATTTCTTCTCATATGACATCGATAACATCTTTCTTCTTCTCTATATTGTTTTCATTTCTCTCCATAAAGTTTATCATTCCTCATTCATTATATGGACCATTCCTTTCTCCATAATACCTTTCTTCTTTATTTTTATAAGGAGTATCATTCCTTTGTCCATAATATGTATTGTTCATATTTTGATAAGGAACATCATTTTTTGTTCCATATGATATATCATTCATGTTTTCATAAAAAACAACATTGTCATTCCTATGATTCCCAAGATTCCTATTAAAAGACAACCTTTTAAGAGGTGGATAGTCATTATTCCTTCTATTTTTCTTTACACGAACTATATTTGATTTAAGAAATGTTTACAATTCTGAGTCACATGTCCTTCCTTTTCACATATTTGGCATGTAAGCAATTGTAACCTACATTCCTCTACTATATAACTATGATTATTACATTTTGTACACTAAATCTTTTTTTTAACTCCTTAATTGTCATTCTATTCAAGGTTTTCATCATTTGAACCAATGCGTTTTTATTTATTAAATATTTACGAACCTTTACTACATCAGTTTTTTTCTTTTGTTAAAGGACTTCTCCTTCTTCCCATATATTTTTAACTTTTCTTTTGTAATCTTTTTTATCTGTTTTCTTTTTTATCATAGATTTTTAATTGACTAATAATATTCTCTTTATCTTTTTTATTGATAGTTAATGGTAAATCTCAATATGATTTTAGCAACTCTTACTTATACCACTTTAATAAAGCATCCATCTGTACATATGCCTTCTCATGTTTTTTAAATCAATGTGTATATTCATTTATCTTTTTTGTTTTATCCTAAAGGATAGTTATAAGCTTCTTTAAATGTTCTTCAAGCAATTCCTTCATTTTGAAATACCTAAAAGCATTAGTAACCTTTTAATAATCTTCTCTAACTTCCTTCTCAAGATCGTAATACTAATGAAAAGTATTTCCTTTCAATAGATGAGGAAATATGAGTAGCTTTTCTACATTAAGCACCTTATATAATTGAACTACCTTTTCAAATTGTTGTAAATGTATTTTCAGATTCTCTTTCTCCTACAGAGAATGTGGGGTACATCATTGTACCCTTAAACATTCATGGGAATAGTGCCATATATAAAATAATCATTTTTTCAAGTGTACTTCCTCTTCCACCTTCTTCCCTTTCTCTTAAGGAGTTCTCAACAGATCCTTCTCTTTGTATTCCCGCTATATTATAAATAAACTCTTTCTTTTCCTTTCACAATCTCCTCTAGACTAGCTGTTTGATATTATCTCAAATTCTCTAAATTATCCTCAAATTTATGTATATTTATGTGATATCCTCTATTATCTTTTAAGGATATTCTGAAATCTAGTCTCGTCATATTTAGGTGCTATTTGGTAGTCACTATATTGGTCCTTTGATTCCTCTAATCATTTAATGTAGAATTAGGACGATGATTTTTTCAAGGTTCATTTCATTATTTATCATATACACATTCAATTCTACACCTTTTAAGTCATTTTTATCACTTAAATTTTAATTAAATGATCATCTCAACATCTTATTCAAATGAATTTTAATAATGCAATGGTGAAATTCTTCATAGTTGTCAATTGTTGGACATGAAAACTCATTTTTTGTTATTCAATTGATACCTTTTCACAACTTGATAGGAAAAGTTAAATGTTTTCCTTTTTGCCTACCTCAACGTTTTGAATCACTTACTTATGGTGCCATAATGATTAGTCTTCAAAGTTAACGGTAAGAACAAATTTTGGTTATTGTCTTGTTAGACACATCCATTGGAAGTATACATAACTTCTACTCAATGGATTTTATAATATGCACATGAATACAAAAGAACAAGAGTGGAGACCCCCTTCTCACTTGTTCTAACTACCTTATTATCCCTCTCTCTCTCGCTACGTTGTCCTTTTCCTTTCGAAACTTCCTTTTTCTTTTCCTCTTTTCTTTTGTTTTCAGTAATGATTTTCTTTTTATACAACCTTTCTTTCAAGCTAACTATGCACTTCCTACCCTTATTCTCTTCATAATAAGATATCTTATATGCTCCTAACTTTCTATCTTTAACTATCACCTTCTCATGTACATGTCTTGGCAAGTCCAAAGTGTACCAAAGAGAGTTCACTTCTCTGTAGTATGCCAAGTTGAATTCCAACTCTCTAAAGGACAAGTTAGCCAAATCAAATGAGTCTCAACTTTCTTTCCAAGCTCTTCCATTTTTCATGGGCATTCTCAATAGCCTACCAACATACCAAGTAAGTTGCTCGCTTTTGACTTGTTGCTGATTCTTGAGTAGATCTTCTTCAAACCAACAAGCTATATCAAAGCCTATCGCAATTGTTGTAGCAACATTAAGATGTTGATTAGAACTGTAAGAGCAAAGCTTGTACTTGGTCTATCCTTAAATAGCCATAGGTTACTGTTTAGTTGTGAAAAAAGTGTCCCCTTGCAAACCAATGTCTTGGTGTTGACAACAAATTGGTGTTAGACTTGGTACCTACTACTTCTCTATAAAGTATAATGCCAAAAGCATGCCGCAACTCAGAAGTTGAAACTAAATCCTCATCAAAATCATTTGTTTATATCTTAGGATGTCCATCTCCACCTTGTTCACTAAACTAGTGAATATCATTTGATTTGTTTGTCTTGTGCTTGTAGACCTTGAACAACATTTTCATTAAGGAAGTCTTCAAATTCCCAAGGACAAGACCACCAGTCATATGTGGAAATACTTCCCACCTTCAAGCACAATTCTTGGCATACAAGAAACCCTCCATTGCATAAGTGCATCTGTCTCGTAACCTATATAATCTTCTATACTATGTGCTTTGTCACTACTAATTTCTAGCTTTCCCCAAATATTTTCCGCTCGCTATGTGCTTTAGGAAACTTCCAAAGACTGATAATCTTGTGGTTAAGTGATGCTACACTTTCCAACATATCCACCTCGTCCTAACACCTCTCGTAGCCTCCCACTTTGGAAAAGAAATACTCCACTCAATCTGAATGTGTTTATGAGAGAGGACAAATTGAATATAAACATCCACAATTATATTTATACACTATATATATTGGGTTCAAGCTATGTAAAACATGGAACTTTTAAAAAGCTTATTATGAATGTTATTTAACCTAACACTCTTAACGAAGATTCAACTAAATGTAGTACTATTTTATTCATCATAAACACTTTTTATTGTAACATAACCTTGATCCTTTAAGGGAGCTCCTCTTTAGGTGCCACAACCTCAAACAAGAAAGTGGAGTTTATTAATAAATGTTCTAATATTTTCTTGATTTTTTATACATTAAAATAATCACATTCTGATTTTATATCAAAGTTAATTTATAGTTTCCAAGATTCTTTTGTAGATAATTGCTTGTATCCACGTTACTCTATGTTATTACACTTGGGTCACTTGTCATTCTTGTGTATATTATGTCTTGGTTAAATCGTGAGTATTCAAATCACAATGTGGATCTAAGGAATATTCTTAACCTAAAGTGCGCACATATGTGTGTGTGTGATATAATATAATGTTGTTATACTTTCATACACTTGTTACTTCTTATATGTGTTGAAGTGTCAATTTCTTGTGTTTCTCTTTATACTTGCTTTAAATGCATGATAACTATATATATTTTGTCATCGTGATTTAGAGCCCACATACACACTCTTAAGTTTATTGTGGGCAACTATTATAACATGTTATAAATTTGTGATGAATTTTGACGTATTGGGAAGTATATAGAATTTGTGAGATAAAAAGATTATGTAAAGTTGGTTACCAATTTAAATCTTGATACACACCTTATTACCTATAACCATATTTAATTTTAAGGCAACTAATAGATAGTATTATATTTAGTTACTAATAAGTAAAGTTAGTTCATCATTCTTATGTAGTATTATCATATACAGCTTAATAATTTTTTTAAAATGATATACTTTTTAAAGATATTACTAATTTTATGCTATATGTTACAGAAATAGACAAACAATGTTTTCAATATTTATCATTATGAGATAAGGTAATCAAAAGGTTAAAGTTACATTTAACAATCCATACAAGTTGGTCCTTATATAAGAAATCAAATATTACACAAATTGAATATGGTTTAAGAGAGACATCACTTTTAATAAAAAAAAATGAAGTTTGTAAAGTTGATAAGAAAGTGGAATATGAAGGTGATTATAATGAACAAGTTCCTTATATCAAAGTATATGTAGGAATGAACAAATTAAAAAAAGTATTAATTGATGGAGGTTCATGAGTAAATTTTATTGAGGAGAAAGGAATGTAAAAGAATGTGTTTAAGATATATACAACATGCTCTATTTAATTTTAAAATGACGGATCAACGAACTATAAGTAGTGGTAAAGTATAGTGCATGTAGTCACTATATCAGTGAAAGTACTTTAATATAAAATATCTTTAATAGTTTTCCAAATGGAAAGACACGATATATATACAATGTTGTTGGTCCGATGGCTCAAACTGTTAGGATTGGGCTCATGAAAAATGACATTAAGAAAAGGGGATAAAAATGTTGATATCCATAAGCATATTGAAGAAATATTTAGTAAAGAAAGACATACCAATTGTATTGGAAGGTCCAAGGTCTAAATAATTAAGAAGGAGGAAATTTGAAGGACATATCCTAATCTTAAAGTTGTTGCAGAGGTTGATTTATATGTAATTGTGAAAAAGAGAAAGAATATCTCCTGAAAAAATATGAAGAGGATATATATATATATATCGCATAAAAAAAATGTTTTATGTGTTTGTTACTAATATAACATGTCAAAGTTGTTTGGTATAACTTTAATCTTGTTACATAATTAATATTATAGCTAGTACATTCTTTTTTCATCACGTATAGGATCTGACATTTTCTCATGTACTAGTATATATATAGGTTGTTTGTATGCAACTGAACAAAATAGGTGTACGAGGATGGAAGACGAGCTTATGAAAGAATCTAACGAAGAATCCAAAGACATGGAGTGCGACAAACAAGATAAAGAATGCAAAGAGGTAACAAGTATGGAATGTGAATGGAATGCGAAGAGGCTACATCTTCAAGTATGGAGACAAATTTCTTTCTTAAACAAAGAGGTAACATGTATGGAGATATATTTCTTAGAGACTGTAGAGAGACAAGGGAACGAGGTAACTAGTATGGAGACAGATTTATTAGAGATTGTAGAGAGACTAGGGACGGAGGCAACTAGTATGGAGACAGATTTATTAGAGACGGTAGAGAGACTAGGGAAAGAGGCAACAAGTATAGAGACAGATTTATTAGAGACTATAGAGAGACGAGGGTACCAGGTGACAAGTATAGAGACGGATTTCCTAGAGACTGTAGAGATACTAGCAAATATACTGGGTCGCTCAATATAAACAAAATCTTAGGTATCAAAAGAAGGAGATGTGATACCAACTAGGAGACGTTCATGTGTTAAAAGGAGAAATCCCAAGGAATTGAGGGAAATATTGTCACAATAACAGCAATTCCATGCACTTAACATGCCATGGCAGGTGGGACGCACACACAATACCAAAAGTATATGGGATAATAGTTTGAATCTTTATGAAATTTTATGGGAATAACTTATGGAAGTTTCACATTACTCAAAAGACTTTGTGAGATTTTATGTCTTGTAGGTTTCATTAATGAAGCTTTGAAGTCTTTTTACTTTGTGTCCTTAGCAAGGTTAATGCAATAGTGAATTCTAAGGACATACAAATGCTAATTGTAAACATGTAAATTTTGATTTACGTTTCAAACTGATCAAAATTGGAATATTAAAAGAAAAGAAAAAGGTTCAAAACTTGAGTCTAAACAAAATAAATCATGGGCCTAAAACATGTAAGAAACCAATGTTAAAAACATAGTTAAAACAAAGAACTTAAAAGGAAATACTAATTTAAACTAGGGGCAAGTTTGCCAAAAATACTCTTCCCTTTTATTTTACCTATAAAAATAAATAAATAAACAAAAAAACAGTGGGTACAGGTAAACTGTCACAAAACCATTGCTATGTAGAGTAACATTTAATAGTTTTTATTTTTATTTTTCTACTGTTCTGTACATAGCAATCCCTTAAACATTGTATTATAAGCATAATAGTGTGTATAAAATATTTTAAAATTATTATATACAAATTAAACTTACAAAATTATTACTAACTACATTGTAATAAAATGTGATCAATACTTAATTTACTAAACCCATGTCTGTAAAATGATTAATGTCTGCACTTTGATGTTATTTTTACTAGTGTATTTATACGTGTGTTTGTGTAGATTGTGCCATCCGATCCTCAAATAGGCATCTTACAGCCCTTGACTGTAAAACCTATTTCTCTACATGTAATACAGTGCCAAATGTAATATACAACCAACTAGATATCACTAGATTGTAAATCATGTTTCTTGCATGTATTACAATGCCAAATAAAATACATTGTCTTGTGCAAGCAACTTGATATCATTGGATTACATATATTATGTTTCTTCTTTGGATTTGTCTCACTATTTAAACAATAGTTATTATTGTCCTTACGTTCATATAAACTTGAAACTACAAAACCCTTGTGCTTCTTTGATTATTATGGATAGATAAGTATATATTTGTTGTGAATACTATCGTATATATCTTTAATACTATGTATACAGACACACACGTATACATATGCATATACATGTGAGAGTAGGCCAAACAATTCAATATTCCTGACAAGGAAATGCTTTAACAGGTTCTATACATAATGTTTTTTATAATTTATAAATAATCATTTTATTTATCATCAAATGTTTCAAAATTTTCTCCATTTTTTGTACATTAAAATAATTACATTGCAATTATATGTCAATAGTCTCCAAGATTCTCTTTGGTGCAACATATATAGGGATGCAAATCATGATCTACATTTCATTGGTATATATTATAATGTCACTTTAGGTTAAATTGATGACAAAACAAAGGTTAATTCAAAGATTTTCCTAAATTGAAAACTAAGCTAGTTGATTAAGTGGTTAAATTTTACTTGCTATATAGGGTTTTTTCTACTACTACAACTGTTTCTCACCGTTCTAACGGAGTTCTATTGTTCACCTTGTTATAACCAGTGAAACAAGGTAAGTAGAAAATAATATGAATCCTTTTCTCACTGTACATGTATATTAGCATAATGGAGTGAGACTATTACCTTTAATCCTAAATTTATGAAACCAATACTACCTTCCTCATTTCATTTCATTGGTTTCCACATAATGGCATATGAAACGGACCCCTACTAAAGCAGAAATCCAATACGCAAAATAAAGAAGGACAAAAAGAACAAAGCTTTCATATATAAAAAGTGAATGACCATAAAATAAGTATGCAGTTAAGAGATGGATTAATGGTGATTTGGAGAGCATGTTTACGAAGTAAGAAGATATGAGAGTGGCAAAAAATTTGCTTGTAAAATAGTTGATGTTGGGTTTTACCCAAGGGATGAGGTGATATTCCTAGCAAGTGAAGCTTGAAGAAGTTATACAAGATTGTGAAAAGGCAATTGGCATATAATATTGGAGCTATGCACATGTAGCTGGATCCAATTACATGGTCCCTTATTAGGACAAGAAGCAACAAATGTGATACAAAGTGTTGCTTCAACGTTGCAGATGATGCACTCTGAAGCAACATATTGTTAACCTAGTATGTTCTTCTTTACTAGGTCAAAGTTGTATATTCCAACCTTGCTAGGTTGGTCTTGGAACTACAAACTACATGGCTCCCCAAGTCTAGAGAGGATGGTAAAATAAGGAAGTTGAAATATGGTCTTTAAGCTTGTCTTGTACAAGTGTTTATCTAGTAAGGTTCCTCTAGACCACTTAGCGAAAGAGAATATTTGCAATAAATTTGGTAAATGAAATTATATTTTGCTTAGTGAACTTAACTATTCTAAACAATTGTCTTAAACTCGCCATCTAACAGTTTGATATTCTACCCCATCCAACAGTTAAATTAAAAATAATAATTGAGTTAAAGAATTTATACTTAACATGGTAAACATGGATATAGAAAAAAGACTTACAACAATGCAAGTGTTGACACACCCATGGATCTTACATCATAATAAGAAAGAGTCATTTAACGATCAAACTCCATTGTAATCATGCAATGCCTTTGGAAAAAAAGTAAGCAAAAATGCCATTTTGCATATACCATAATACAATATCAAATATATGTATTAATTCACACCATTGTAATCACTAATGTTAAATTTTAAAATTGATTTTGCCTAAAGTGTCAAAACATAATGAAATTACTATTGTTCAGAATAACAAGAGATAAGAACATAATTCCATTATGCACAAATCAAATTTTTATTGTATTTAGCTTTACCTTGTAATCAAATTTGAGTAATGAAGTCATTGTTCATGTTTAGTATGGTTTTATAATTCTTATTCTTTACATTCATAAGAGCTATCGACACAATAATAATACTCTTGATTCTTTTTCTTAATTTAATCATAAGTTTTCCATTTACCCTCCTTTCAACACTAACTTATCTATAATTAGAATGCTTATTCCCATCTTACCCTTAGAAAAAAAGGATACACTTTACAATATATTAATAAGTTGAAAAATCACATTCAAGTTGCATTTTTCAATACATCCTTCACCTTCAAGATCATTCAATTCCCCTCATTTTACAAAGTTGATGATGACATATATAAAGAACGCACTTTGTCTATAAATTTTATATTGTGGTACTCTTTAAATAATTAGCTTAATTATATCTAACTTCATTATTTCATGTACACACATGTGTACACATCATATAGGGAAGTATAATAATAGAGTTTACCCAAAGCGCATGTATTTGAAGCTTGTTTACTCTTGGATTTTGAAGATTACCTAGCCCACGTGTTGTAATTAAATCAATTCATGTTTATATATTATAAGAATATAATTTATATATATCACCTTAAATTTAAACTCTAGTTTATAATTGATTTTTTAAGTTATCATAATAAATTAAATATTGTTTATTTAATTTAAAGCAACTCTGAAAGGAAATAGAATGATGGACATTACTAAATTATTTTTCATATCATAAATAAGCAAATGCTAAAAAATGTTATAATTTTTAAGTTATATTGTATGTTTGGTGTTTTTATACAAGCTTTATATTTACCTACATGCTAGTAAATATGTAAATGTGATTATTTGCATTCATCTTGGGGTTAATTAATATAAATTATAAACTTAACTTTGTGTGTCTTTTGAGCAGTCAAATATTCCAATAAAGTTGAAACTTATTAAATCAAAAATTGGTCCATAAATCTGAAATGTTTAAAAAATATTTGTATAGATTAATTTATTAAACACATTTGAAATTAAGTTATCATCCATTATATTAATAAGCCTAAGGAGATTCACATTTGTTGCACCTCCAACCATGTGTTATGTTTTTATATTAATTATAAAATTTGAGTCCTTGTTAAGACTTGTGTAATGCATGCCTACCTTAACAATTCCAAACCAATCCTAACTTGCATATTATATTTATTATGTCTTTCACAAGAGAAAGGTTGTATAGATCTTTATTGAGACCATTTGGTAATACTTTTTTTATTATTTATTTATTACAAATTAAATTTCTATTTTATTCAAAAGTGATGCTGTTATAGTTGGGTAATGTATGAATGGAGTCGAACTAAATTCTTCTTAATGTTATTATTTTTTCAATCAATTTTGATAAGTGTAATTTATATAAAAATAGCGATTACAATAGAACCTATTTAAATTAATATATTCATTTATATATATATATATATATATAATATTTTCTATTAAATTAAAATAATTGCTAGTCCCAACTGTATATAAACTGTGCATAAAATATGTTGTCATGGAAATGTACATCGGAATCTAAATAAGTATGTGTTTATAAAGCTTTTATACACATTATTTCGATATACATTAGACCCACTACTATAAAATAATATATTACATTAACATGTTTTATGCATAACAGTCGGGTTATATTGAATAATAGAGTATATATAGCTTAAAGTATTAATTAGACAGGTTCTACTGTAATACCTATCTTTTATATAAGTTTATACTGATAAGAATGATTGAAAAAATAATAATATTAAGAAGCTGTAATGCTTCAAAAGAATTTAGTTTGACTCTATATTCATACATACCCAGTCAAAGAAGGTCAACCTTGGTCAACGGTCTCGTTAGCCGGGAGGAGACCGAGACCGGCACGTTTCTCGAATCCAAGGGAGGCATCCGTAAGCTCGTCCAACGACTTAACCCACTCAACCTTGGATGAATGCTCGCGTGTGTGCTTGTGTAGGATGAACAGTGCGTTGTACTCACAGTTGGGGAACATGAAGAAGGGGAATGACCCGTTTAGCCTATATACCACGTATCCAAAACTTAGTTGATCCCTTGGGGTAAACCTGTTAACCTCGTTAAACCACAGGCAGTTAAACAGGTTGGTCAACGGTGTATGCTCCCGTATAATAACTGCACCCTCCGGAACATCTGTAACAACAGTAGTTTACACGGTGTAAACCAGGATAGACAGTTCCTAGCATATGGGGTAAGCTCGGCTAAACCTGCACAGACAGCTCTCTCTCTCTCTCTCTCTCTCTCTCTCTCATGGGTAGGATCAGGGAATGAAGAGAGAATGTCTAGGACAAGTCGAAACAAGTGGAGTATGGAATATAGAACCCAATCCATTACATATATTCATACGTGTGTGCGTACATATATAAAGCTTACCACTGGGAAGTGGGAGTTTGGATTCGGACCAAGGTCGCATGCCTTCTTGCTTGTAAATCTCCATGTGCCTGTCTATGAGGGGCCTTGCATATCGTTTTCTACGTTTATTTGCATCTGCTTCTTGGAATATGCTCTTATGGTGCTTGTGTTGTGCTATTGCAAACTTATGATCTCCCCTCCAAAGATATCTGTAATAAAACGTATATATATACTTGTATATACTGATTTGTCCACACACACACATGCTATAACACATTTTTGGGAATATATATGTAAATACTACATATTCAAGGTTATAAGCCTAATTTTGAAAGTTGTCTATTGTTGTGTAGTGTGTGGCTATGTGAAGTTTATATATGTTAACCTTTCAAGGATGAGAATGGGGTCTACGATGAGCTCCATCTTGCCATCGATCCAGATACTGTATTTAGCTTGTGGGAATATTCGATGAGTCAAGAGCTTTGGGACCTTGCCATTTCTTCTAGGCTCGTCGTATGGCACATTCTTCAGCAAAAGCAGCCTCCACGTACCGTACCATTTCCCGCCATCTTTGCTTACTGTCACATTCCTCCCTCTACAGTTTAATTCAAAATTATTAGCAAAGTTTATACATATGCTGATATATACGCAATATCGAGGAAATCTGTCTCTCTCATCCACACGCACGCACGCACACGCACACAACGTATACAGTTGCATATATGTGATATAGGAGTGTGCATGTGTGTGTATGATATATGATATAATCGTATACTATATATATATAGGAGCTTATCATACTTAAAACAAATTAAGAATACCTTCAATGCTTTGCAACGATTTATCATCAACAACCATAACAAAGCAAAATAGAGAGCGTGACACCTGGCTGACGTTAGACGGTTGATGAGGCAGATCGTAGCCGTCGAAAATCCCTGAAGCCACCACAAACTTACATTTCTTCACATATTGTTTGTCAATGGGATCAATGTCACCACCAGAGTTTTGCATAAACCCACAATGGACCTACACAATGATAAAATATATATATACAGCGCATATGTACACATGCATATTGAGTTCTAATAGTCAGTATACAAACGTTACTATAACTACATAATACTGAGATACCATTCAACTCGTATATATGCATCATGCACACACACACACACACACAGATATATGTATATTACAATTACTCGCATTTCAGGTTTGATTCTGAAGCTTTCTTTGCGTTCTCTCCATGTTTGATGGCCACCAAAGAGAGGAATATTCGGTTTGAATATTATATCCTTTGTAATGTACGTTAGATTGCGAAGTATTGCATTATCTGGTCGTGATGAAGGTATTTTGACACTCTCAGCAGATTCCGCTAAAGGTATTGCACATCCTGCATAAGATTTGGATTAGTATGACACTGTGCGCACGTGCATATCTATTTAAATAACGTGCATGTGTGTGTGTGTAAAGACATATAGTTAAGCTATATACACACAGATTTCTACAGACGTATAGAAAAGCGAAAATATGTGATAAACTTAACTATGTATTGGCTTAGGAATGAATCCCCATGCGTCCAGAAGCTGGAAAGACTGGCTCTTCTTGTTGCATTGCCCTGAGAACAGAAAACACCAGCTTTTAAGCAATTGCCGTCTAGATCACCCCCTTCTCTCTCTGTGCGTGTGTGTGTGTGCGCGTGTTGTTCAGACGCAGGGATAAAACTTGTAAAACTTATCTGAACTAGTTATCGCATTACAAAAGTGCATACTGTCGGATCTTCATTATATACACACACACATATATACCTATGAACAGTTTACAAACATTACAAACATGAATACAAGCAGTATATATGTGTGTGTGTGACATGTACATACAAATGTATTTGACCGAGTTCAAGAAATCTATCCATTCTTAGACACACATGAGAGACTTTACTCTATAAAAATGCATTTTACTTATACAATGTAAGTATAATATATACAATGATTATACACACATAACACGCCCACACACGTAATGATTATCCAGCACAGAGTGCAATCTATGGTATGTAAATGTATGCATGTTTTTATACATGTTAATCTCTCTCTCACATACACACAGGCACATGAACACACGCGCGCATTCATTACACGCATATATGTAGAACAGGGATTTAATTGGGTACTACCTGTGGATTCGACAGTGAGGGAGATGGATCCACATGTGAGGAGCAATGCGGAGAGGAGGAAGAGGAAGAGCGCCCACAGAATGCCAGTGCCCAGAAGAACTCTAATTGCATTCCTGCGATGAATTATAGGATTCAGCGAGCTGGGGATTTTCCGGTATGACTTGCCGCCGCTGCCCATCTCTCCCGCATCTTCTTCCTCACAAGCAGGGGAGGTCTAGGGTTCAATGATACCTAATTTAATTTAAGTTTATTTACAAAGTAAAAAATTAAAATATGGAAAGGAAGAGTATATATCATTTATATATTGTGTATACATATGTACATCTGTATATATATACATATACATACAAATAATATTTGTGGTATATATGCACATTAAATTTATTTGCCGAAATATATTCTTCTATCTGGTACTACTCCTGACATCACAGTAATAATGAAAGTTTCAAAATACTAAATAAGAAAATCTTCATGTCTGCAACCGAGTATATCAATAATCTCGTAGTTTATTAGATATTTATAATTTATCTGTTAGTATAATTTAATATGTAATAATTATGTGTGTTAATTTATATACTTCAAGGTTTTTTATGTACATATATATGTATATTTAATTATATTTAATGCTAATGTTTTTGTGCGCGGAATTGGTGAAAATGCCTCACACACTTAGTTTTTGAAGGGAATTATTAAGTTAAGAATTTAATGAAATTAAATTCATTAGTTAAGTTAAAGATTGGTGTGAATGGCCCTAACCTCAGTTTAACTCTTATAAATTATTAAAACTAATATGATAAGCATCGATGTTTTAGCAGCCTTATGCATCTTTATATAACTATTATTGATTTTGTTTAGGTTGTGTTGAAAGAGCAGATATATTAAATGAAATGTCAGATGTATTAATTTACAAAAACCTGCTTATATACAGGAGACTCCTGCCACGTGGCACACATGCAACACGTGGTGTTGACACATGGGGCCAGATCACCACCCATGTGTCACTACGCATGTGTGTATATACACATGTGTATTATCTAATATACAGTATTACAGTGTATGCATGAAATTTTATTACTGAGTTATTTAGTTTGTACCCAATCGATAAATCAAATTGTTATGGCGTAAGGAGAATTAAATGTATTTAAAGTACTTGTTATATTTACAGTTTTGTAATAAAACTTAAGTTTATTTTAAAAGTGATAAAAAACATCTACTTATTTTAATACAATTGTCTGTTCTTGTTTATTACATTTCAAATATACACAAGAGAATGCAAAACATTAAGTTTATATTTTACCAATGAAAGGCTCAACCTACTTACCACACATGCCCACCCATATGCCTACCTCCACCTATATCTTGTGTGATCCCATTCTAACTATTAATTATTTCTCTTCCATGTTAGTAGTTCCATCAATGTGTTTTTACTGTTATTAACTTGATTTTTCTACAAGAATAGTATTAGTATTAATGGCTGTGCAAGCTCTCTAAAATCCTAATATTAATATAAATTAATATGCTAATTTAATATCAGTAAGAATTAATATATATGAATTATATTTTACTACGAGTTAAATTAATATTTTTGAGAGTTTGTTGAAGGCTTCTAATGTTATTGTTTAATTAATTTTATTTTGCCAGCTAATATAATTATCTAATAGAGATTTTACAAAGTTAAGTATTTGCAATTATATAATACATCCTTAACATAGACGCATTGTCATATCTTCAATATATATAAAGGCGATTTAGTTCAGATTGTTTTGATATATTCTTTCATTTAAATTAATTATATTGAGGATGGTGTATATGTACGTGATTATATAAGATGTTACAATATATGTATTAGGAATATCAGCAAATATGTATTTGTTACATCTTCAAATCTCGTTGTTGTTGCGTTTAAACATTTTATGTTTTACCATAACTTGTTCATTAATAATTATCAAATGTGAAAAACGAATTCAAATTTAAACATTAATTTTGAAATATATTAAAACATTCTATATTGATTCTAAACTTATGTCCTTTGGGTTAGGAGAAGCTTTAAGATTCTCTAGTTTATTTTCTTATGAAATTGTTTAAATTTATTTGCTTTCTAGATTGTATTTTAGTTAACATGTGCTTCTCCAAAAATGCACTTTTTAATTAGTGTGATTTATATATATAAGTGACATGTGTGTAAATAATACATGATTATATACAAATACTTTTTAAAAATACTTTTTTATTTGCCCACTCACTAGTAAATCAATACATGCAATAATATTTCATATATCAAACTCGTGCACATATGCACATAAATTGTTTTGCATTCTACAAGGAACAATACAATCCCTTTAACTGTTAAAATATGATACATTCAAGTGGGTTTTGACAACTTTGAAATTGACATGTAAAGTTGATATGTAATCTTATGTAGAGGTTTTTATGAAGATGACTTGGAATATAAATTACATGAAAAGACTTTTAATTTAAATTGACTTATTTGTAGGTATATACTTAGATTTAGCTAATTCAGAGGCACCAATGTGGATAAGTAGTTATTAAGACGTTGTTATTTGTTATAAGTGGAGATCTCATTTCCTAAATAAAAAGTAAAAAAGACAAAAATGATTTATCTCATAAATTCAACAAACATTATGAGTCAATCACAATTTTTTTTTAATAAGGATTGTATGATTTAGGATGGCAAAGTCATAAGTACAAAATTTTCCCTGAAAAAGACTTTAGTGGTAAGTATAATAAACAAAATTTAGTTAAATGTAATGTTGAACCATACCCTTAATTTTGGCATTAGAATGTCAAAATGCCCCTTTGCATTACCTATGCTAAGCAAATACAATACATTAAACACTATTATTATATGATTAAAATCATTTATACTACATAATGTGAAAAGACTTCATATATTATGACTCACTAACATACTATAACACAAATTTAATCCTTTCATTGTACAGTCACTATAATATGAAAAAACATAATTGTGCTAACTCACTATGCATGTTATCACACGGTGATGATTCAGATCTCTTTCATTTGTAATTATTTTTATTATAATTTTACTTAAATTCAAAATGAATGTACATGTAGTATCCATGTGGTATGGAATATTCAACAAAAATTTATTATACATGTTCCATAGTTCCTACTTGAATTATCGTACTTTTCACGATTGAAGAAGACATACTGTTAGTCGTACCATTTATCCATAATAAATTTAATTCATACGTTATTAAACAATCCTAGAAAAGCCCTAAACTAACTTGTTTTGGTTTCTTTTCTTTTTTTTTTTTTTACAGCTTTACATTTTATAAATATATAATTTGATATACGCAGTTTTACATTCATCAATTTATATTTAGTATTTGTATATATGTTTGTGTGTGTGTGTGTGTGTTTGATATTGTTTTCTTACTTCACATTTGAAATGACTTGTATTAACAAGAAGAATATATATTTATCAATTTTTATACAATGCTATAAAATTATATCTTAGTTAAATAGTTTAGATTTTATTTTAGCCTCAAAATCTAATTTATATTAATAATATAATATAACATTGAAGAATCTCTCCAAGTTGACAAGTAATATTTCAACTTTTCATACGACTAAATATGCTCTTTATAAAAACATTAATATCATAGTTATTATGAAAAATAACTTGGTCAAAAGATATTTTGTCTTGTGAGAGCTTGGAATATAGAAATGTGTATATCTCATAAGTTCAAGAACCCTAACTTATATACAGTAGCGAGTGGTCGAGATTGAAACCAATCCAACGGCTATCAAAACCCATTACGCTAATAATAGTATGTGCACATACAATACACATGGATCTTACATCATCCCCTTCTCTCGGGAGGATGTAAGCTGGTTAGGGTTCTCTAGTAGATGGGTCCGGATCTGGAGGAACATCAGGAAGGAGCCATTGGTGGATCTGTAGGTGGCACAACTTGTTCCTATTGCACAAAATGCTTCAACTGTTGCATGTGTACAATCTTTGGAGGATCAGTTGAATGTGTGTTGAACCTGATAAACTTGCAACCCTACTTGTCGTAGCACCCAATACAGTACTTTCTAATGAGGGAGGAGACTCTTAGCTAAATCACATATCGTAAGCTTGAAAAAACGAATCAACACTAGTTTATCAACCTTGTATTCTGCATGAGGACGATGGTGCAAGTTGTAGCGTTGTTGTTGTACACAGCCCATTCATATGACTTGCATGAACCAATGAAAGAATGCTCATTAGATATCGATCCCATGACCTAACATCAACAGCTCATGATAACCGAGAAGGTAGACCCAACTCCATCGGCAACACCGGGTCATGACCATACAAGAGCTTATATGGAGAAGTACCAATGGAACTTTGTACTCCAGTGACATAAGCATATTAGAGAGACGACAGATAATCATTCCAATCCGAATGTTGAAAGTTCACATACTTCACGATTGTCACAACCTTTCCCTCTCTCCTTATGCCAACCAGGCAAAGGGCCAATTAGTGTTTATGAGAGGGCCCCTGGTTATGATGAATCAGTTACGCTTGAGTCTTTTTGCCCACATATCCCACAATTTTTACCCAGTTAGTCAACCCACAGGTTAAAACTATGACAGTTATCATCCCCTTAAAGGTTCTGACAAACCTTTCCACCAAACCATTTGTTTAAGGATGATAAGCACTTGTGAAAGTGTGACGTATTCCCATCGAGACGTCAAGACATGAAGTGCCTCGACCATAAATGCAGGACCATTGTTTGAGAGAATTTGCTCCAAACAAGAATGTTGAAACACGACCTAATTAAGGAGAAACTGACCAACAACAGAAGCAGTCGCACAAGAGCACCAACTTCTACCAAACAACTTAGGTAGTCAGAAGCAATAATAACGTACTATTATCAGTAGTCAACTGCGAAAAAGGTCCCATTAGACACCAACTCAAATGGACGAGAAACTGCAATTGACTTCAACCGTCCTTCCGAAATACGCGGGGGAGTATTGCAAGCTTGGCACCACACACAACTATGCACATATTGAATCACATCACCTCGCAACTCTAGCCAATAGAAAGATCTACGCAGCTTTTCTATCACATGACGATGTACTATGTGCCCGTTGAGAATAGGAGAGTCATGGTAAGTGTGGAGGAAGTGTGAAATGAAGATCGAAGGCATTACTAACCACAAATGATCATCTGGATCAGTCCTCACAAAATAAAGTAGGTCATCCTAAAGGCGATATTGTGAATGTAAATGCCTGAAAGGCAAGTCATTAGCAAGTGATATAGGATTCTCAAACCCATTATAAAGCCTTTGAATCCATGGCTCAACTTTTTGAACTTCCCGAACTTCATCCAAAGACGGTAAATCAACTCTGCATTTTGCAGACACTGAACATCAAGCACAACAACAGCTGATGGTACAAAATCTTTGTCTAAAAAGTCCACTGGTGCTGGAACAACTAGCTCCTTAGGGGTAGAAGAAAAGAGAGAAGGTGGAAAAAGAGCTCGAGAAATAGCATCAGCATCAACCATGGAACTCCCTAGGCGATAAATAACCTTGAAGTCGTAAATTTGAAACTTCAAGGCCCACCGAGTAGATGACCAATCAAATTCTTCCGCTTCAACAACGAAGTGAATGCTACATGATCGCTTTTAAACAATGTCCAAGAACCATGCAAGTAGGCATGGAGCTTCTCAAAACCCTAAAGTGTTGTTAGACACTCCTTTTCTATTGTGGAGTAGTTCACTTCTACTGGTTGCAACATACGACTGATGTATGGGATGTTGTTGGCTAGGGACACTCATACTCTTTTGCAGTAATATGCCCTTGAAACCGATATCAGAAGCATTTACACACAAGATGAAAGGACGAGTATAATCCAGGTACTCTAAAACTGAAGGAGTCATTAACAGCTCTTTGAGATCTGCAAATGCCTGCTTGCAATCCTTAGACTAAATAAAAAAAAGTCATTGATGACTTTAGCAACGCTCGCAACGGTGCAGTACAATTTAAAAGATGATCCATAAAACGACCCAGATATTGTACCTTGCCAAGAAAGCGTTACACATCATTTACACATTTCGATGTAGGGAACTTCAAAATTATAACAAGTTTATCAAAATTGACTTGCAAACCTTCACATGAAATGCGATAACCTAGATAAGTGGTGTCCTTGGATCCAAACACACACTTAGATGGCTTTAGCTTCAAACCAATGTCCCGCAGCCGATCCAAAACCTTGTGTACATCACCAACATGGATTAAAACTCATTAATAAAGTTGGCAGTCACCTTCGGCATATTGTAAAGAACCTCGTTCATCATACGCTGGAAAGTCGCTGGAGAATTGCTCAAACTGAAAGGCATCATTAAGAACTCGTACAGGTCAAATAGTGTTCGAAAAGTAGTCTTGGGAATGTCCATGTCAGCCATCGAAACTTGCTGATATCCAAAGGCGAGATCTAACTTGGTGAACCAACGGCTTTGCCCTCAATCTATTCAAAAGGTCTACAGTATAAGGAAGTGGGTACACATTTGAAATGGTTACATCATTTAATGGGCGATAGTCAATGCAGAATTGAATGCTCCCATTTGGTTTTGTCACAAGATAAGGTTCGCACACCCAAGGACTTTGAGATTTTCAGATAACACATTTCTCAAACATCTCTTTAACATTCACTCATAAAATTTTGAATTCCTTTGATGATCGACGTCAAACATGTACCTTGAATGGCCTAGCATCCCCAGTTGGAATAGGGTGGTGTGAATCCTAACCCTAGATGACAAGTCGAAGTTAAAAAAAATCAGCATATTCCTTGAGTTGATGAATGATTGCAACACGATAATCATCTGATGAATCTAGAGAGGGAAAGGAAGAACATGAAGGGAAGATGGTTGAAAATAAGGGTAAAACAAAAGTGATGAAAACAGAGGTGAAAGCAGATGAACAAAGTGAAATAGAAGTAAGAGGAATAAAAGAAAGATGAGGGAGAGTCAAACAGGGGGAGACTTTTCAAAGTCACACTTGGCATGATTGCGAGTCAACTAATCCATATCAAGAATAAGGTGAAAAGCTTGACTCAGCACCACCCACAGAGATTGAAGCTCAAGCTCACGATCGTTCACATGAATAACAATGTCAACTTCATCCCACGAATAAGCATGAGTGTGTCTGTTGCCATATAGAATGAAAACTTATTCTACTACAACACACAAATGAAGGCTGCGACGTGTAGCAATAAATTGAGAAATAAAGGACAAATTTGAACCTATATCCACCAATATTGAAAAGAAAACAGGACATGGCATGTGATTAAATCGAGCTTGAAAAGTGAAGACCGGATGAACTGGTGCTGAATGAACCCTTTGATGATACTCCAAAAAAAGATAAAGGAATCACTAACTTATTCGCACAAGGACCCCCCTATACTTGTGCGATTTGTTGTTTCCCAGAAGATCCACTACATCAAGACCTTCTATTACAACAACGCCAATCGAACGTTATTGATGCCAAGGCCTCCACCTTGGAAGTGGGACACCAATCGGGAAACCATTGACAGCACTGATACGTGTGTCCAACTTCATCACACGCCCAACAACGAACTACATGTCCACGTCCTCGTTCACGGGCCCAACCTTGTGCTGGTACATGAGCAGCAATAGCATCAACTCGTGTTGGCCACAACATACCTAACTTGATACGTTCCGACATGTTAGGCTCTACACGCAACAAAAGGCTCCGAAAGCAAACATCAAATTGCATCACTGACTCAAATGGCTCCTAATGAATACGATGCAACTACTAAAAAGCATTGCCACAATCGTCCACACACCCAAATGCACGTTTGAAGATCTCTGGAAGAATACTTCAATCCTCACAAGTTGCAATGTCTAGACCATTGTACCACCCATGTAGACAAATAGGAAAGTCGCTCAAACATTGAGCACCATCTCATGAATGATATGTGGCAACCACGGTGAAGTGGTCAAACCAATGATACACATCATCTCCAGGATTTCCGTGAAAGAAATCTGGCCGAACGTGAGGATTTATAGCATGAACAAGAGGAGTACCATGGGCTGTGAATACTGTTATCAACTGAGAGTGATTGTTCAGTTGCATATGCATGGCAACAACTGCATAAGTAGTTGGTCCACAAATGAAGGATTTGCATGTTGTGCATCCATGAACGAAAAGAGAAGAAATGACAAACCTATAATGAAAAAAAAATCTAGACAATGGAGAAGTTAGATATTAAGAAGACAAAGAAAAAAAGACACAAATCCAAGCGCTCCTTAGGGACAATTAGAGGTGCCCTTCACCTCCACCAATGTGAAAGCTCGAAATATAGAAATGTGTATATCTATTAGTCCATGAACCCTAACTTATATACATGAGCGAGTGGTCCAGATTGAAACCAATCTGACGGTTATCAAAACCCAACTATGCTAATAATAATATGCACCCCTACACATGGATCTTACAGTCTCTAAAATTATAGGCAGTTTTGTCTAAAAAACTATAATTAATTCATTTAAATTTTGTTTAGCTCAATCTATTACAAGTTAATCTATATAGCATATTCAAGAATATTTCATGAATATTTTAAATATTTATTTTAATTTTTAATTTTTAATTTTTAATTTATTTAAAAACTAATCTCGTTTTTGCCATTTTCTGCCACTTTATTAATACATGGCTTATATGCAAAAAAAGCCTCCAATGCATGAAATTATGGCGAAAGCCAATAAATACAAAAGGGAATTGATTAAGTTTTAAAAGGAAGTATTGTAACACATGAGAAGTTCAGTTTAACATCCTACAAGAGATTAAAAAAATAAATGAAGTTCAGCAAAGCACATTGTTCATGGTTAAGATGAAATAATAAAAGTTAGAAATAGGTATTTTAGGACATATGCATGTGTATATGTTTGTCTTATATTTATACATGTAGGAATTGGATGAGTCTATCTTCAAACAAAATTCACGCTGCACATAATGTATACATGTATATATAACTTGAATTTAGTATATTCATCTAATTCATACATGCATACACACAAATGTGTAACTGGTTGAACGTATACATGTATATAATGTCATATATAACATATATTGGGTACACATACACATAAATATATATTCAATTTGGTTTTAAAGGCCAATTATAAGTTAGTAAATGGTCGCAAAGGGAATGCTGAGAATGTGTGCATGCGGAAGTGTGCAAAAGCTATGTATATGTCCGTTCATATATTTGGCACGTTTTTTCAAATGTAAAAAAATTATGAGGTGAAATAACATACATGTTCAACAATGTACATTTTAAGTAATGCAAACTAGTCTCTCTTTATGCATCTATATTTGTATATTTACATCAACATATATATAGATATATATATACATACATATATGTATGTCATACATCAATATAACATATATGTTTAAAAATACATACATGGATATAAACACATTTTTTTTAATATATATTTTTAGGAACTTAAAATGGAAAATTTAGAAACAAATTATCTAACTCATCTTAATATATATGTTTCACATATAATTTCATATATATATATATATGAAAAATCCCAAATTATTATTTGCATATTCCCATCTCATTTATTAATTTTAATTAATAGCTGGCTCTTGAATTATAGCCAAAACATATTCATTTTGTAAGATGTGTAAATCTTTAATTTTTTAATTTTTTTTTCATATTTAAGATGAATTTCTACTATATTGTATTTACACACAAAATCCCACTTCTTACCTTGCAACGTCTTGTACTTATTCATAAGTCTAAATTTTAAATATGAATAACATCAATTCTCTCCTCATACTCTGGCTTTATCCATTTAATAAAAGTACTCAAGCATTTTACCCACAAGCGAGAGAAATCCTTACTCTACCTTAGTTACCTTATTCATAACCTAAAGTTTTTACACCTTGTTTACCGTACATACAATAATAATAAAAACCTTAACTTTTCAGGTGCATGCAAATACTACATACCCAAACTCCAAGTGAAGTTGAGTCTAAATCGTTTCATGTGAATTTAAGATAATTCCTTTTATAAAGTTTTTAAATATTATATTCCTACATGATTTTGTAGTTGATGATATAATATATAATATTATTTAAAGAGTAATTATATTCTTAAAATATCTTAATTTATGTTAAAGACATAAACAACAAGCTTTTCTTGTCTGAATCGTTCAGATTGTATGAATGGTTGAGAAAGACTACATAAACCAGTAATAAAACCTCATTATAGTCTTATAAAGATTTTTTGAATTGTTGATAAGAATTTATTTAATACATAATCATTTGGGTTAAAGAGTTTTAGGATATGTGATATATTTAATTGCTAAATAGTAATTTACATTCTTTCAAGAAAATCCCATATAGTAGCTTCCCACCCATATGTCTATCGTACATATACACCCTGAGAACATCCCCTCCTTGGGGTTTTTCTTTCTCAAAAACTTAATCCATTTCTTGGTAAAGTTGATGTTCTTGTTATACTTGTCATACTTGACACCAATCTCCCAGGATTCGCCCTCTTCATCAATAAAAGTTAATACCTTAGTGATTTCACACTTAGGCAGTATTCTTGCGCTCTTGCTGGGTACAACCATCTTTTTATGCAATACACTCACATCGGTTGTAGTAAGCTGCTTAGCAAAGAGCTGCGACCACTTGGAAATTTCTGGTTCCAACTTGAACTTGGTTGATGAGTTGGCAGCCTTTGGAGTATCCTCATTGATAGGCAAGGGTGTTGGTATCTTGTCTTTGTGACAAGGGACAATCTTGTTGTCAACATGTGGGACAAGATTGAAATCTATACAATTGGTAGGGCATGGTACTTCGTCCTTGTCCAGTATAGGTTCAAAATTGTGAGGTGCATCCGGATGTTCTAATAAGTAACATGCAACATCTGCTAGTACCATTAACTTCTCCATTACGCCTCTAACTGTGATCTTCCTGGTTCTATATAACAAGAGAAAAGGAAATTGCAAAAGAAAGAAGTTAAAGTCCTATAGGGTTAGCCAAAACAAGATACTTCTTTTATATACACATGTAGTCCACGCACGTTTGCTCACGCGAGATCCACGTGGAACCACCAAAGAAAAATTTTAATATATTAATTGTGAAAATGTATTAAATTTCACTAGGCACATAAAACTAGGGAATTTTGATAATGCAATATTATAAAGATATATGCTAATGGCTGTGATAACGCACTTTTGGCTTCTTATTTTGGGGTGTGTGTTAGTTGGCTTGGGTTGACATTGCATTCATGACTTCGCTTTTCGTATAGGGGTTTCTCCTGGTGACTTATAAGCTTAAACAAGTTTTACATTATTAATCTTGCTTTCACCAAGGTAACATATGTATCAAAATCGTGATATGATATTTCCACAGAAATAATAATTATATTATTAAATATTTAAAACTTTTAATAAATTTATAATCCAAATAAACTTTGTACTACAAATTATTTCTATTTGATAATATATTTTGGAGCAGATGCAAACCCCTAACATTCATCTCCTGGAACCTGTTCTCTTTATGCCAGAATCTTCTAGTTGGTTATTCAAAATGACTGGTTTTAAATTTAAAATAAATAAACCATATTATCCATATCATATGAATTGAATACACATGAATCAATGCAAGTAATGACAAAGGACTTACACAAAAGGAACTAAAAAAGTACGCATTTACAACAAAATGTGACTTAATTTATTCAAGTCGAGACAAATTATTAGACATGCCAATGAAAGCTTGATGGATAAAGATTTGCTGAACTACGAGCCTTATATGCACAAAAGGGTTTAGGGTTTTGACATGTGCATGTACGTATCAAATTCTTTATAACAGTTATGGGCTGGCAACTGATTCCTCCTTAAACAACTGCTCGCCTTTGTTTCAGAAACAAACACTCGCCTTTGTTTCAGAAACAAACACAAGGCCAAGCACTGCAGTTCCTGCAAACATCAAGAAAGCTTTGTGCGATAATGAGTTTTTGAAACTCAATTTGCATTAATTGCAATTTGTAATTCACAAGATGTGAATTAACTTTAATTGTTTTCACCCTAGACCTTAGAGAGAGACAAATTATATAACAATTGCGAATTGAGGACACGAGTATCTATGTATATGTATATATAAACTCAAATTTACATGGTGAAAATGGTGATGAGGATGTTCGTCTTTGAACATCATCTATAGATTCTACTGACTCGAATGCCTAAGTATATCTAGTAGAAATTTAATACAAACTCGTAAGTTTTTCAGTTGGTAAGATCTAACAAGATTTAAAGACACTCGTACATACATATCTAGACATGGCGTACAACTCACGATCTTTCGACACAGCAAGTGTTTCCTGTTATGTATATGCGAACATTTTAGAAATTGATAACCTTGAATTGTTTTAAATTGTGGACTAAAGCCATAAAGTGGCAAAATAAGTTTTAACATTTACTTTTAAATGTAATATTTTAAATAAATAATTTTAGAATAGTATTAATATGAATGAATTAATTATTATTAATATAACGTATCACTTAATATTAATGCAAAGTATCTAGTATAATAGGATGCATCTTGTTATAATATCAACATTAGTTAATGTTTTTAGTAACATTGCGGTCAATGATAGCTCATGCAAGTCTATAGCTAATCGTGTCATATGCTCTTTTCACCCAAAAAACATATGATACATAGTCCATAAGAATTCTCCGGCCAATGCCAAGAAGATCCAGTACACAAGGTTCAACACTACATTCTATGTTTTTTAAAGAGGATAAAAGATGAGAACAAAAACATGCCTTTGAGTGTACATGCAAAAGTACCCACTAAATTGCAAACAATTCCACCCTTCAATTGAAAAAATATCCACACCAAGGAGTGGCACTACTAATATGCAACAACTGCATGTGAACAAATGTTTAGGGACATTTTTCTCAAACTGAAAACACTCAAACAAACACTTGTTGATAGACACCTTTAACAAGGGAGCTATTTGAGTTTATAGAGGTGTGCAAGTATGAAGGGAGGAACAAGCAAACATTGTGAAATTAATACTTTAACTACAACAAAGGTTTTGTAAACAGATGATGCTTCTCAAGATCTCATATTTACTAATATTTTACAAATGTCAATGTATGCAAAAACTACATTTACTTGTCTATATAATTCCCAACTTACTAAAAGTAAATAAATCACATGTCTAATGTATGGCTAGTGTACACGATGGAATGATGTTGATCATGCACACTTGTACTCTCTTGCATTAACATGCCCTTGAGACCAATGTCAAAAGCATCCACATGCAAGATGAAGCTTCTAATTGCCCTATTGTGACTATAAAAGAAAAATAATGGGTAGTCACTAAGGTCAATTTATTAGGGAAAGTTGTTAGTGGGATTTTGTTAGTTGCAAATCCAAATGACTCGATTGAAAATAAACTTTTGGCTAGTTGTTTGACAGCTAGGTGCTCCTCAACAAGAAGTGCAAACATCAGCAAAGGTCTTGTGGAGGAGGTGCGGGGGTCCCGCATAGGAGGTGAGGGGGTCCCATGGAGAAGGTGTGGGGGTCCTGCATAGGAGGTGAAGGGTCTCGTGGAGAAGGTGCGGGGGTCCCACAAAGGAGGTGCAAGTCCCCATGGAGAAGGTGTGGGGGTCCCATGGAGAAGGTGCGGGGTCCCATAAAGGAGGTGCGGAGGTCCAAGAAGTAAGGCTAAAGGTCCATAGGAGGACAACCATGGGCATTATGAGTATTAGTTATGGCAGTGACGGCGATAGGTTATCATGAGGAAGGATGATATAAGTGGTAACCGTTAGACCACGTGACAAGTGTCAATCAAATTATAAAAGGAGATCGGCTTCAACACATGGGGGATCAATCCATAAAGGAACATACATTCGTATAGGGTTTCTAGCATGCTCTCCCATAGCAGCAAACAACATGGGCGCCCTTGGCTGCACAAATAGCCAGAGAGCACCCAACCCAATGTAGCATAGATCTTAGCATAGCTAGATAGGCTCTTCCCCTTCGTATGGGAGGTGGAAATATTCTTCTTTCCTGAATAGATTCTAGTTCTTCTGCTTTAAATATGCTACAAGGTGATCATTAGCTAGCTGCCAACCATGGGAGCCCGTAGACAACCATGGCGTTCTATCTGCCACCAGACCCAACGAACCCAATTCATTTAGCGACCAAAAAGGTGGACTACATTAATGAAACTCCCTCTAGGTGCACAACCACCGAGATGCTCCCCCAGATGCAAGATTGAGATGAAACACTAGTCTGAAATTGTTGTTTCATTGACATCCATACATAATCAAACACTCCAACTCTTAAGTGGAAGACTAGTTCGATGGCCCAGATAAAGTTGTGTTCAAGTCTAACATTGGCGAACATCGGAAAAAGAAATACACTTCCGAAATCAAAAGTCATTCCATCGAAGTAAAAAAACATATGAGATGGTCTCACACCAAGTAAAGTAAAGGCCCCCTGACAAGCCCAACCAAGCAAGAAGTTGCTTTATTAGATGTCAACATTTGCAAAGTGGCTTCTTGAGATTGTAAATGTAGTCATAATTGTTGCTAGTTCACTGATAAAGATGCCACCCAAAAAGTTCAGCAAATGTTCTAGAGTAAGAAATACTATCAAAGAAAAGAATATATTTATTGCGCTCTAGCACAAGAGATTCATTGCTCCATTGGTAGCATGGCATATAACGGTTATATGATTTGTTATGAAGGGTGGTACACCATACATGGCATTTTTTCAAGAACATTCTACAGGGATCAAAGAAATTTCTTTGCGGGTGCCAATGTTGGAATCCATAGTAATGAAGGATTGGACAAAACTAAATTAATGTTGTTATTGTGGAGGCAATATTCATAAACTTCATTGGATGCCACACAAAACAAGAACAGGCACTAGAGATCCCCAACTTGTCATGCCTACAATGTACACCTAGCAATGAATACTTAAAAGATCAACCTAGAGATCAAAAGGCTAGGGTTTAATGAGATTAGCCTATCCAAGTTCAATGTTACTTGAAACTTTTAGTTCTAGCACGTTGACATAGTAAGAAATAATTCATTTAACAAATGCAATTTTTGTACATTGCTAAAACTAAAAATCGATGAAGCACATAGTGAATCCGAAAGAACACAACTCAGAGATGAAACAAGTTAGCGTCATACATGATGAAATGAATCACTCCAAGACAATCCTCTCGAGGATGCAACCTGCACCAAAGTGTCTTTCCTCTCACAAAATCTATTGTGTATTGGGATGCTCACACGCAAATACAAAGCAAGGACTTATGGTCATTTTGTGATTGGTGAGTTTAGTGGTGGTTCTAACATGATTATTGGTTCTCTAGCGAAGTATTTGAGAACTCTAGAAAAAGAATGCACATCCATCGAATTCATTACTTAGCAAAACTCTCTACACTAGGCTTTGGCAGACAACACATCTTAGAAAGTAAAGCAGTTCCACAATTCCAACAAAGCTACTTCAAAAGACCCTTGCATTCTGAACACTATGCAAATACCTAGACAATATTCTTCTTGTGCTTCTTTCCCAATTTCTGAATATTCAGATTCATTAATGGAAGTTGAGCGAGAAGCCTCTTGTCCCCTATTAGGATCACTCCTTACAAACCTATTTGATAATGCTGGAAGTGAAAACAAAAACAAGTCTTTTCTTGCCTATCTTGGCATGCTAGTAACTTGCAAATCCTTCGACACTGTCATGCTCAACTTTCTAATGGTCAACCATACACACAAGGATATAGACAGTATCTTCAGCTATCTGTTCAAGAGCCTCAAAAAAGAGATTGTCTACACACTACTGCAGCTCATGTTAGTCTTTAGCAATTGCTTCTGGATGTGATATCAGGGCATTACAAAGTAGCACAACTAATAGTTCAATACTAGGATAGGGTCATTCATATGCCTAAAAACATGTCGCAAATTCATTTAGAGCCACAGGAATCATTTTTGCCATCAACTCGATGAAGAATAGGTTCATGAACTCCACAATGAAGAACATGATCAAGATGAACATTATTGTGGGCCAAGGTATAACAAGCCTAAACCAAGTTTCATTTTAGCAATTGGTGTGATCAAAAACTCATTTTACCAAGCTGATGATGCTTATCCAATTTGGGTAGGCCAATGTATTACAACCCTGTAATAAATAACATAGAAAGGTCAAAACAATGAAAGTACAATACTAAAAATCTTTAAGAAAGTCGACAAATCCTAAGGTGCTTTACTCTAATTGACAAGACAAAACATGGATTCCAAATAAAGGAGACATTTAGACAATATACATGGCTAACATTATTCATGGGTGGACAAGAAAATGACATCAAAAACAATGCAAATCAACAACCTTGCCAAATAAGCCTACATATCTTACTACATGAAGAACAACACCAATAGCAAGATTGATAGCTCCTTTAGTGTTTTGCCCTGCTCCATGACAATAATTGGAGCTTAATTGCTAGATAAGCAACTATTACCACTATTTCACCCCAATATGTGTTGGGAGGCCTAAATCTTGGAGCATGCTACAAGCACACTCCACTAAGCCACTACACTGTTCTGCTCCTGTGTATGAGGCACAACAACTTGCCTTTGTATTTCACAAACACTATAATAAGTTATAAATGCAATTGACGTAAATTATCTCTATGGAATAAATGTAGCCTTTTGCCAATTTTCACTTCTAGTGCTATGTGCCACTTCTTAAACTATGTTAAAGCCTCAAACCAATGAAACTAGAAGCTTCACCACCATGCAGCGGGAATAGTTGACTACAAAGAAAAGAAAATAAAGCTTCTTCCTAAGGGTTTGAGTTTGCATAGGTCCACAAATATCAAAATGAACCAAGTCAACGGGCTATGAAGCTCAAGTGCTCACTCCAAAATTAAATGGGAATTTATGCTGCTTGCCAAGGACAAAAGTTCACAAAAGTTAAATGAGAACGAAGTATTTTCATATTGTCCACCATCTCTTTGTTCGCTAGCATACACAAGTTGTGTACATTAATATGGCTGTAGCACCTATGCAAAGTGTTGATATTTGTTGCTGACTTGTTGTTGTCCCTGCTGGCAATGGTATAATAGTTGCTACCAACTATTGATCAAGAATTAGGGCCAATGATTTCGCACCATGTTGTCAGTAACAAACTAGACAATACACTCAAGCCTGAAGAGATTTCCCACTTGAGTTGCATTTGCAATTCTTTCGTACTTGGGATGCGATAAAAAACTCTGTGATATGGCGAAAAGATCACCTCAAAGCCCTGGTCCATAATAAGTGCCACGGATAAGAGAGTCTCCATAACTTTTGAAACATACTTCATGCAAGATACTTGAGCCTGCTCCTAAGAGAAGTTGAATCCTCACATGTCATTGGCCTTGAATAGCCAATGTTGCACCATTACCGATAATGACTTTGTCTTGGTGCATTGCATAGTCGAACATATCGTTTTGATTAGTAACATGATGTCCCACTACCAACTCAAGCCAAAGATTATTGCTACTAGTCATGACACCTTGTGAAGATCCCTTTACTATTAAAAGGTAATTGGCTAAGGACGTAGCTCAATCAATAGCTTTCTTCATGTTAGGGCACTCTCAACCATAATGCCCAGGCTTGCGACACTTGTTGCAATGGCCCTTGCACTTTTCAAAACCTGGATCTATACCTAGTAGTGGGATGGGGCTAAGCCTATCCCAGATAGATTTCTTTTGGTGCTTCTTGTGTTTTTGTCTGCCCCACCTTTAGTTGAACTCGCTGTAGAATTACTCTAAGTACCTAAGTAAAGCAACTTCTCACCACCCTTCTCTCTTAATAGCTTATGTGATGCTGGTAAGGTTTGTGGAAATTAAATTAAAATTAAATCCACTACAAGCAACACTACACAAGTGCAAGGTGCCTTTGAGATCTCAGCGCAAACCTTCTCCAAGATAGCCTCAAGATCACTCTCGAGTACTACAATGCCTTAGATGCTGCTCACTTGTTGCGCACCAACCCGCATCTAACTAATGTACTCCATGGCTATCTCTCCTAAATCCTACTCAAGCTTGAATAATTTGACCTTCGAGGAACCTATCGACGCCATGCTCTCCTTGCCTAGGGCACTCTAAAATGCTTTTCAATTCTTTGCTAAAGATTTGGAGATGTTAGTATGGCTACAATACAATTTTTTCATTGATTTGGCCATGATGTCAATTGTCTTGGAATCCTTAAGTTGCCAAGTTGCAATCTCTGTCGCACCTGTAGGCAGGTCTTTATTCCATCGACTACCTATCAAAAGCCGTTTTCCATAAAGTGGACGGGAGAGAAAGGGATTAGCCATGGAAGCAAATGCCATTGTAGACCTCCAAATGATTCCACATGAAAAGTAAGTTGCCATTGATCCAACATTAAGTAAACAAAGGAATTTGCAATAAAAATTCTATTTTATGTGTAACATACATCAATATTATATACATATGATCCGTTATCAATGACTACAATTGCTCCATAATTTACACACTCTGCCTAATAGAAACTCTAAACTCCCTAATGGAATCCCTAAGTGAATAGAGGTCCTACTATATGATGTCATAAACCTGTATTATATATCAACACTTACATTTGGCTTAACTATTTAATAAACTTCAACTGGAGCTTGATAGGTTGTATGAGAACCAAATTGAGCTCGTATTTGTCGGACTGGGGGATGGGGATACGGCCGGCAAGATTGGCATGGTCCGGACCGAGCCACCATGATGTGTCGACAAGCTCGATCAATGTCGGAAACCTTTTCTTGGGGTTTGCGGTCTACTAGCTTTACTAGGGAGTGGCTTGTTGGCTGCTTTGCCCCACCTATGCGCTTTTGCAAGCGAAGAATCATCTTGAATAAAAAAACGCTTCAAATCATGAAAAAAAACCCTCTATTAGCACCACTATGCGGTTTGCAAAGAAGCCGGGGGGTTTCTTTCAGTGCCGTCAGGTTGGTGGATCGTGTGGATTGACTAGGTTGCTCGTCAAAAATCCATGCTCGGACTATAGGGTGCAACCATATATTGATCGTGCCCGATCCATCGTCGATCTCTACTTAACATGATGATTTTATTCTTAACTTAAACCCTTATGTGACTTAACTTAATAATTTATCTTAAGTTAGGCCCTTAATTATTATTTTGAACTTTGTGAGTTTATCGCTAAGCTAGTTAACTCAATGAGTTTATCCTCAAATCCAATTATTTAATAATTTTTAACATAATTATTATTTTTAACTTAATAATTTTATCTTTAAGCTTTATATTTACCACCCAACTATTGAATGAGTTATTATTCTTAGCATGGTAATTGTGGTTCCTTAATTAAATTATTATTTAATTTAATGAGTTTATTCTTAAGTTGGACCCTTAACGCATCTTTCACCTTTTAAATTTAGGATAATATAAATTAAGTTTAGCATATTAATTGTAAATGGAATTTTAAGTAACCGTTAAATAGGATTGAGGACAGCTGTTGACTAGGTGTTAATAACACACATTTAAGAATTGTTGAATGGAATTTTAGGTAATTGTTAGATGGATTGAGGATGGCTTCTGATGACTGTTAATAATACATATTTAGGATTTAGGAATATAGATAGTGTAATAAGCATATTTAGGATTTAGGAATATAAGATAGTGTAATAAGCAAAGGAACTGCAACTGCAAATTCACTTTAAAATCTCATTATCACGTAGAACTTTTATCGCTTGTAAGAGCAATGGGGAATTCCTGGACTTTCTTGATGAACTGTAGTGGTTAGCCTTGTGTTTGTTTCATGTTTGTTCCTGCTCTCTCTTGAGAGTCAAGCAGTTGTTTTAGGAGGAGAGAAAAAAAACATGGTAACGATAAGGATGTCACTATAAAATCCATCTATAGATTCTATTAACTTGAATGCCTAAGTATATACTAATTTTCATTTACAATGTACTTAGTAGCAGTTTAATACAAATTCTTAAGTATTACAGTTGTTATCTTGCGAATTAGCAATGTTACATATACGTGAACATTTTGGAAATTGATGACAATTGTAATTGTTTCAAATACACATGCAGATATAAATACATTTGGCACGCACACACATTCATACACACAATGTATGTTTATGATGCACCCAATCAAGAAGCATCACATCATCATCATTGGCCAGACGTGCAAGATCAAAAAGCTCTTTGTTCGGTGCTTAACTCAAGCAACATTATTCCATAACCAAACACATCCGTTTTCTCCAGAAGACTTTCCAGTAGATAAATACTCAGGTGCAATACGTATATAAACTTATTTATATACATTATTATGTGTGCTTATGTTACTGTGTGTATGTAAATGAAATAATCCATTTGTAATATGCTGAACGTGTAAATGCAGGCATATCTATGAGTAGTAAGTGTAAATCACAAGTATAAACAGAAATACATTATATATATATATATATATAGTCAATTAGTGAACGCATATATGTAACATATAATTAAGCATAATGGGAAGTCATTAGTGTTCTTTAATTTTCTCTATACATGCACATGCACATAGTATATACATATATACATAGATGATCTTATGTATATATAACATATTTATATGACACAGCTGCCGAGTAGGTTACGTATTCGTTTATACACTCTTGCGTATACTCTTATATACATATACAAACGTATATGTGTGCGTGGAGAGTGAACCACTTTCAAACTAAATTATTGGGAATAGAATGACAAAATGGGAATAACTCATATTTCCAACTTCACTAATTAAACATTATTAATGAGAGTTAATTAAATTTGAAAAGGTTAATAAGCATATTATAGTTTTTTTAAAAGAAAATGTTCTTAAATATTCCATTTTACTTGATTTTAATCTTTTAAACTTATATTTATTTTGAAATTTTTTACCCAAAATCCTGTGGGTTTACATGTAGTTTTGGGAAAAGTAAATGAGGCGGGCATTCTATCCGTCTTAAGGCCATATATGTTCGTTTTACATAGATTCATATAACGGCCTTTATTTTCCTTATTGCTTTGACTTGTTTTAGAATTACTAACACCAGTGGTTTCGACTCTTCACTTCGTACCTCATTTAAAATGGCTCATCCTAGATCCTAGAGTAGACTAAAGAATTTAAAGATACTTGTAAATTAATTAAACCACAAAGGTGTAAAATTAAGTTACTAGAGTTTGAAGGTGATGGATTTTTACGACTGCAGATTCCTCTACAATTAATGTCTTTATATTTTAGAGATGCATAGGCATTTTATTGTACCATATTGTAAACTCTGATGCATATAAATTACTATAATGTATTAATTACTACAATTACGAATATATAATGTACTTTCACCTTTTTTATCCATGCATTTCTAAAGGCTTAAGTTTGAGGTACTTAATTGTTTCTTTACTATTCAAGTATGACTTGTCTTTGACGAATAGATTGTAAAATCCTACCCACCGCACATAGGTAAGATTGCTAGGACAAACCCGTATTAAAGGTTTGCCGGAATAAGATAAAAGAGAAATCAGACATCAAAAAAGGTTGGGAAAAGGGTAAGAATGACGAGGTGTATAGCAAGTAACAGTACTATGGATCCCGTCATAGTACTGAAAAGAAAATCAGTATACTACATAACAGAAATACGAGTAAGAGATAAACGTATTGAAAGAGAAAGGAAACTTATATTATGTCCGCTCACGGCACATGGTACAAATAATATATTAGGATGCCCTTCTAGTCCTAATCTAGTCTATTTATACCCGTATTTTAGGTCTTGTACTAGCAGTTATCATAACTGCCTCTCAACCTTATCCATTCAGTTACTGTAACTCCTCCTTATTCTTATTCAAACACGCCGTACTCCGCTGGTATCGTATTGTGGCCATGATCATATTGCGGTATTGCATTAGTAGTCGTACTCCAATATCCTTCCCACTCTTAGTTTTCCATAATATATATTGTTTTTGATATTTTTCTATTATATTGCTCATGAAATAACAAGAAATTTTATCAATGTCTAACTTGATCCTAACAACAATAAACGTGAACCTTAATATGTCATTTAAATCTCTTAGGACATGTATATAATTTTTTAAACTATAATTTTCATATAGTGACAAACAATTGATTGTTTATGCATGAACATGAAAATAAGAGATAATAATGATATTATTAACTAATTGATAAATTATGTTAATTTTTGAAAGTATGTACAAAAATTAGTGAAAGTCTAATCTCAGTGTTGGTCAAAGAAACCACATGTTTAGTTACTTGTGTAAACATCTTGCTCTTTAAGAAACATGTGTTTTCTCACATATATACTTTCATTTTTTTGTACATGTATGCATTTTATAATTAACATAATTTATGAATCAATTAATATTATTATCACTTTTTATATTCATGTTCATATATAAACAATCCATTATCTTTCATTACCTAAATTGCAAATTGAAAAAAAAATACATAAAAAATTAAATTATATACATGTACTAATGTATTCTAATGGATATTATGATTTATGTTTTACAATGTTTAGTGTCAGTATATTATGTGTGGAATTAAGGTTGTTAAGATTTATAATAGAATAGGGTTATGTAATCTACTTGTTAATTAAGAGTTATATTTGGATAGAGATGAAACAATTGAATACCTCAAATTTAAATATTTACAAATTCTTTATTGGTTGTATAGAGAACAATTTGTTTACACATCTTCTTCATTAATATTAGAGGTAAATGAGATATTAATCATGTTTATTCGTGAATATAAAAATTTATTTACGACACATTTTGAAGACCAAACAATTATGATATAACTATTTATAAATTCAAGTTTAATGAGAGAGAAGTTTTACATCAATTTAAATAATTTAGTAGACTCACACTTCATAAATAAATAAAACAAGTGTACAGATATGCCACCATCGTGAAGACCCATTTACAGTTATCATATTTCTTTTTAACGTGTATTTACTTTTGTGTTAAATTTGAAATACATAAAATATTTTATATCACTTCAATCAATATGTAGCACCTCCATATTCACATGTATATCACAGACTTCGAAGTAATAAGGTAATTGCGATGGTATATATGAGATGAAGAATATTAAATAATAATATATATGCAAAAAAGCCTTTGATGCATAAGATTATGGTTAGAGCTAATGAATATAAAGGGGAATTAATTAAATTTTAAAAAAAGGTCTGTAGCACGAGTGTAACACCTTACAAGAGATTGAAACATATATGAAGTTCAATAAAGCACATTCTTCGTGGTTAAGATGAAATCGCAAAAGTCAGAGATAGGTATTTTAGTGTATATATGCATGTACATGTGTATACGTATGTCATGATTTATACAAGTAGGAAATAGATGAATGTATCTTCAAACAAAATTGCACACATGATGTATACATGTCTTTATAATTTGAGTTTAATATATTCATACATTATACGTGCAAATGTGTAACACATTATATACATATATAAATTTAACCATGTATTAACATATATTAGATACACATACACATTATATACATGTATAAATTTAACCATGTATATAACATATATTAGATACACATACACACAAGTATATAAGTATAGGCTTCATTGCTTCCATAGCTTTGAGAATATTCAATTTGATTTTAAAGGTTGGTAAATAGTTGCAAAGGGAACGTTGAGAAGTTAACTCAGATCTTCAGGTCATGAAGAATAAACAATTTGAAGTAAGCATGCGTGTGTGGAGGCATGCAAAAGCTATGTATTATTCGTTAATATATTTGGCATGTTTTCAAATGTAAACAAAGACATTAAAGATTATAAGGTGAAATAATATACATCTTTAACAATGTACATTTTAAATAAACATTTGTTTGGGACTCTTGTAATGCAAACTAATGCAAATAGTGGATTGCGTCTCTCTTTATGCATTTATTTGTTTTGTATATTTACATCAACACATATGCAGGTATATATATACATATGTTATACATATATGTTTAAAAATACATACATGGATATAACACTTTTATATATATATATTGTTTTGGGCTTAAAGATGGATTTAGAACAAATTCTATAATGCATCTATATATATATGTTTTACATATATTTCATATATTATATATATATATATATTATATATATATATGAATTATTATTTGCATATTCTCATCTCATATATTAACTTATAAGTAATAGTTACTGGCTCTTTGGCTCTTGAATTATGACAAAAACATGTTCATTTTGTGCACATAGTCTCTTAGCAAGTGGGTAAATATGTAAATTTCAATTTTTTATTTTTTCTCATATTTAAAAAGAATCTTTATTATATTGTACTTATCACAAAAGCCTACTTCTTACCTTGCAATGTCTTCTAGATTTTTATTTTGTTGTAACTTATTCATAAGTCTAGAATTTTAAATATGAATAAACCACCTAAACTTTTTCACCCTTGTTTACCTGTTAATAATAAAAACCTTAACTTTTCAGGTGCATGCAATAGTATATACCCACATCAAATGTAAATTTCATGTGAAGTTGAATTTAAAATGTTTCATTTGGATTTAAGATAATCCTTTTATAAGTTTTTAAATTATAAATATTTTCCTAAATGATTTTGTAGTTGATGATTAATTTAAAGAGCAATTATATTTCTTAAAGTATCTTAATTTATGTTAAAGACATAAACAACAAGCTTCTTGTCTAAATCATTCAAATTGTACGAGAAAGACTACATAGACCCGTAATAAGACCTCATTATAGTCTTATAAAGATTTTTTGAATTGTTTGATAAGAATTTACTTAATACGTAATCATTTTGGTTAAAGAGTTTTAGGATGTGATATACTTATTTGCTAAATAGTAATCTACATTCTTGCAAGAGAGATCCCATATAATGGCTTCCCATCTTGTACATATACACCCTGAGAACATTCCCTTCCTTGGGGTTTTTCTTTCTTAAAAACTTAATCCATTTCTTGATAAAGTTGATGTTGTTGTTATACTTGTTATACTTGACACAATCTCCCAGGATTCACCCTCTTCGTTAATAAAAGTTAATACCTCCGTGGTTTCACACTTAGGTAGCTTTTTTGCACTCATGATGGGCAATCATCTTGCTATGCACTACGCTCACATCGATTGCAGTAAGCTGCTTAGCAAAGAGTTGTGACCACTCGGAGATTTCTGGTTCCAACTTGAACTTGGTTGATGAGTTGGCAACCTTTGGAGTATCTGTATTTGTGGGTATCTTGTCTTTGTGACAAGGGACAATCTTGTTGTCAACATGTGGGACAAGATTGAAATCTATACCATTGGTAGAGCATGGTACTTTGTCCTTGTCCAGTATAGGTTCAAAATTGTGAGGTGCATCTGGATGTTCTAATAAGTAACATGCAACATCGACTAATACGATTAACTTCTCCATTACGCATCTAACCGTGATCTTCCTGGTTCTATATAACAAGAGAAAGGGAAATTGCAAAAGAAAGAAATTAAAGTCCTATAGGGTTAGCCAAACAAGATCCTTCTTTTATATACACATATAGTCCACGCACGTGGTGTACACGTTTGCTCACGCGGGATCCACGTGGAGACCAGCAAAGAAGAATTTTAATATATTATTTGTGAAAAATGTATTAAATTTCACTAGGTACATAAAACTAGGGAATTTTGATAATGCAATATTTTAAAGATATATGCTGATGGTTGTGGTAATGCACTCTTGGCTTCTTATTTGGGGCGTGTGTTAGTTGGGTTTGGGGTTGACATTGCATCCATGACCTTGCTTTTCGTACAGCGGGTTTCTCCTGGTAACTTGTAAGCTTAAACAGGTAACATATGTATCAAAATCGTGATTTGATATTTCCAATAATAATACTATATTATTAAATATTTATAGCTTTTAATAAATTTATAATCCAAATAAAACTTTTCACTACAAATTATTTCTTATAATCTAATTAGAAATGCATTATATAATTATTAAGTGATATGTAATTAGGAATGATTTTGAAGGATGGCTGGAGTAAATGCAAACCCTAACATCCATCTCCAGGCCCAGGAACCTGTTCTTTATGCCAGAATCTCCTAGTTGGTTATTCAAAATGGCTGGCTTTAGTCTAAAATAAATAAACCACCGTATTAGGTACAATATGCATATTATTCATGCAACTGAATATGCACACACACACATTGTAGAGGCGAACCGACAAAGGATTTATTCACAAGAGGAATATGCATCTACAGCAAATGTGACTTAATTTATTCAAGTCAAGAAAAGCATTAGACATGCCAATGAAAGCTCAATGGATACAGGTTTTGCATGTAAGGATTTGCTGAGCTATGAGTCTTTTGAAGCACGGCCGTGGTTTTGGGTGCAAAGTGTTTAGGGTTTATATATGTACATGTATGCCAAATTCTTTATAGCAGTTATTGGCTAACCTTCATTCTAGATGTTCCTATATTTTCCTCATGGTTGCTATATTTTCCTCTTGAAACAACTGCTCTATTTCAGAACAAAAACAATGAGATCTGAAACTCAATTTGCAACAGCTACAGTTTTTTTTGCATATTCCAGTATGGAACAAATATATTAGTTAAATTTATTATAATTTGAATATGTATATTAACTTTTAATGTCCTCACCCTAAACCTTGTACAATTGCGAACTTAGGTATATGTATATATATATAATAAACTCAAACTTACATGGTGCAAATGCTGGAGAAAACCTGGTGACTCGACGAGGATGTTCGTTTTGACATCCATCTACAGATTCTACTGACTCCAATGCCCTAAGTATATCTCACAATGTACTTAGTAGCAGTTTAATACAACTCTTAAGTTTTTTAGTTGTTGTTATGATTAACAAGATTTAAAGAATGTTTATTTATGTAGTGTAGACATATGTGTTATTCACAATGAAACGGTATGTGAACATTTTGGAAATTGATAACCTTGAAATGTTTATTTATGTAGTGTAGACATGTGTTATTCATAATGAAACGGTATGTGAACATTTTGGTTGACATTGCATCCATAACCTCACTTTTCGTATAGTGGGTTTCTCCAGGTAACTTGTAAGCTTAAATAGGTCAGTTTGTTTTTTACATTACTAATCTTGCTTTCACCAAGATAACATATGTATCAAAATCGCGATGTGATTTCCACAGTATATCATTAAATATTTAAAACTTTTAATAAATTTATAATCCAAATAAAACTTTGCACTACAAAATTATTTCTATTTGATAATTTAATTAGAAATGCATTATATATTATTAAGTTGTAAGATCCATGTGTACGGCTACATGCAACATATTATTATTATTGTAGTGGATTTTGAGATTAGTTTCAATTTGGACCACTCACTCATGTATACAATATACACATTTTTATATTCTAACCTTCATGTTGTTGGAGTGAAGGTGAGGGGCACTTTTAATTGTCCTTACATAGCGCTTGGATTTGTGTTTCTTTAGATCTTCTTTGTCTTCTTAGATCTAGATTTTTCATTGTTTAGATATGTTCCGTCCTTGTAAATTTTTCTTTTCTTCTTTTTCATCATGCACAACATACATGTCATAGTTTTTATTATGACTCGACCCTTTACTTTGGACGTTGACTGTTGTTACCTACTGTACTATGTTGATGGACCCTAGATGTAGTAGGAAACAGGCCCGCTTAGTGCACTTGGGTATCTGGTGATGGTCCGGCCGGGTGTCATTAGGTATTTGCAAGAAACTCTAAGCGAAGCTAGAACTTACCTTCTAAAAACCCACCCCCAATTTTGACGTCCCGAATAGGCTGATTGGTCTTTGCAGATGAGTTCGGCGTGTTAAGTAGGGTTAGGAACACCCCTAGGGTTGACCTAACCCTAGGGTTGCCCTAACCCACGCCCTAAAACCCCACCCCCTTGGGTAGGGTTTAGGGGTAAAAGTAAGGGTGAGTTATAGGCTCATATTGCTAATTTATCTAAGGGGCTAGAATTCAGTGCTAGCCCACTAACACAAATAGGAAAAGAGGGGGGCTCCATCACATAAATAAGGTAGAGTATACGTAGGAGAGCTCCTGGGTTCATGAATGAGTTCGTTGCTCTTCTGCCGGTGCAAGCTTCAGCTTGTGTCGTTAAGGTACAACCCTCTGTTGTGCCCCCTAACTTCCAGATGCCAGGGGTACGTCCCACCTTCGGGGTAGCTTACCCTTAACGTTGGCAAATCCATGCCTGGGAGGACTTGTCGGAATGCACGTTCCAAGAGGTAGAGGTTGAGGCTTGTCTCCAGCCTCCTCCTCCATGTCAAGCTAGGTGTAGCACTCACGGCCAAGCAAGGCACATCCGTGTCCTTGTCCAACTGTGGGCGTGGGATCTTGTTTGACAGGTTCACGTTACTTGGTTCCTGAGGGTTCATTGAGGGGTTCTAGAGTTGGCATTTAGGAACCACGTTTGTGGTACTTGGTGCAACTCTTGAATCTAAGGGCTATGGTATGATAGCCCACATCATGGAAGGCAGTGTCACATGGAGATGTGACACTAGGCTAAACGTCACATGGTACAACGCCCGAGGCACGCCCTTTGGGGTTATGTCATGGGCTTGTTGCTAAGGGGTTGGATACTCTAGCAAACAGGCATGCTTGTGCTTGCACTAGGGTGCTAAGCCTTGGGCATCCGCTTAAGGGAGATTAGGTTTCGTAACTAGGTGTGCTTTGGCACACTTGGCTAGGGGAGTGTTCTCCTTGGAATCCAGGGGTTGAACAACCTAAGCTCATTAGCAGAAGCCCTTTCGTAAGGCACTCGCAAGGTCATGACCAACACCGCACCACCGGTGGCCAAATGATGACGCGCAGCGGCGCCATATCGAGGATGATCCTTGTGTCCTTCCTGTCCTGCTGGGCGAAGCAAGAACCTCGTCGAAGCCGAACGAACAGAGCGGCGAAGAAGTGCTTAGGGTTATTCCAAACCTAGCCTTAGGGAGTTTGCTTAGCAGAACACTCGTGTCCGCCTACGGCGCACACTCGTGTCCTCACTAAGTACTAGCCCTAGGTCTAGGGTATAACTTGGCCACTCAAACCCTTAGGGGTTAGTCGTGGTTCAGGGTACCCCTTGTGCCCTAAAGGGGTTGTACTCCCGGATGAGGGTGATTTCTCAAGGGGTAAGTGACGATGCCTTAGCTCTGTCTAGGGGTATGTGTGGAACACACGTCTCCTTGATGGGGGTTAGGGCATGAGCCTATCTAGGTCTTCTAGGGCAAAACCCTAAGTCTCCTGTCCACTTGGGCATTAGAGTCTAACCTTAGGGGTCGTTGGGGTTGTTCTGGGAAACTTAGCGTTGCTCACACAGGGTGATAACGCCGAATGGCCACCTGGCAGCCACGTGTTGGCCCTTTGGGTTAAAACTCTGACAATTGGTATCGGAGCCTATTCTCTACGGTCAGTAGGACTACCTAAAGTGTAGTGTATTTTAGGGTTTAGTTAGTTCTAAATTCTTGAAGTACTTTATCACTTTCGGCTAATGTCTGAATTCTGCGTGGAGAGTTGGTCCTGAGATCTATAACTCTTCAGAGTACACCTACTTCATAAGTGGGTGTGGGTTATGGACTTAGAAGGTAGCACTTGGAAGTCAGCTTCCAAGTTGTATGCCAGGTTATTTTACCTTATGGTTGTCCAGGTTACTTTACCATTTACTTCCACAAGACAAGGCATGTTAGTTTGTTCTGGCTTACAAACTAAGTCTTGTGAGATGGGCCTTGTGATATCCTATTTACACATTATTGAAAATTTTTCTTTTTCTTTAAGGTGTTTGAATTTGGGATAACACATGATTTGAGAACATGATATGTCCATTGAGTTTTGGCTTAGGTCAAGATTCAATATCGGATCCAACTGTAGTGTTCAAACGGGGAAAGACTTATGTTCAGAAGTGCATCTTTGACTTCGGGAGAAGGGGCATATTCAAACATAAGAATGAACACTACATTTTGACATAAAGTGTAAAATAAGCTCTTATTATAGTGCATGTTTCCGAGAGTGTAACTCTAGAAGCAGACTATGGTGATGAACTTATAATACAACGAATGTCGAATATTAACATATGATGAATATGTTAAGCAGTTGGTTCGAAGATCCAATGTAATCAAAGTATTGTCCGATGGACGTAATATTTTGATGACGCTAGCTGCAAGTAACATTAGGTGAAATAGTTTACTAAGTTCAAGTCGTTTGATTTGAACAAAGTACAACTTGAAACCTTAGTTGGTTGTAGGCGCGCACTTTGTATTCAAGTTAGCTAACTCAACTAACTTGATTATGAAGTTATCTCATGTGGATCTTAAGAATGGGATAGAATAATATATTTTGGCAGTAGACGGATTTAATGTTGCATCCCTATCAATGCAACTTTTGGGATAGATGGCATGATCTATCAGAAAGAGTAATGTTGGAAACATACGTTTACATTTTCAGTTTACTGAGTAATAAGGACTTGCATAGTGAAGGCGTTCGGCGCACACTTGTGCATTTTCATTATTAACTCTTTAATCTTGAAATCTGTAATGTTGTTTGCAATGTGGGGATAAGCTCTTGAACAAGGGTGATTCCTTGGTTAGGAAGAGCATGATTTGGGATTCTCCACTCTGCTTATTGACTAAGTAAGGAAACTTGCTAAGTTTAATAAGTTATGTGTGGTGGTGTCAAATGAGTCGGAAGTTAGTCGAGTATACATTTTGGAGGTTTAAGTGCATGTACCTCCTCAGAGAGTCGGTGTTCGATGAGAATTGAAAGTTGATATTGATTTTCAATATCAATTTTATTTTAGAGTCGAATACTATTATTAAAAAACGGTTTCTTGACTCTGCATCATGGTCAAATGTGGGCACTTAAAGAACAAATAAAGTATGTATTTTTCAATCTTTCGAAATATTGAAAAAATAGAACTATTCTTGACTCAAGGTTTGATTGTATTCCTTGGGTTAGTTGTTAGTTCTATCTCAAGGTTTGATGGTGTTCCTTGAGTTGGTTCAATATTCTTGTAAGTATGATATTGTGTAGCGGGATTAGCTCAAGAAGATGGTGTCCCTTCTTGATGATAGTTCAAGGTTCCTAACGTATGCTCCAATATCCAGTTGAAAATATGAGGTTTCCTATCACCTCATTCATTGAGATATTCATATCTTAGACTTTGAAAGTATTTATGACAGTCTTTTAAGATTGATTATAAATGACTTGTCAAAGTAAAGTATGGTATCTCTTTAATATTGAGTTTGGAGCGCTCAATATCGAAACTTGGTTATGATCACATGAGGTGGCCATAATCATATAATAGAAAGACTCAAGCAGACTTGAGTTTAACACTTTGGTAAGGCACTACCTTAGTGTTATAACTTGAAACATGTTTTCAAGTTACTTGAGAAATGAGGCGTTTCTCAATACATTGCTTGAGGGGCAATGTGGTACTTTATAAATTACTAGGTGTTTAATGGATAATGTATTTTAGTTCAACGTATTGAATTAAATATCTTATTCATGTTTGGGGAGATCTACTGAATTATGAGATATAACTAAAACATGAAGTTATGGTGGCACTTTAGTGTCATGATAACATTAGTGTGGAAAATAATATCTTACTAAATCAGTTAGATGAACTAGACACTAGTTCATGATTCCTCTTAGTCTCTGAACAAGTTCATCGGAATACTGTCATAACATTATAATTCCATCTCAAAACTGAAGTTTGGTTCATGTAAACTAAAACCATGTCTATATTGTAGTTGTAGCATTTCGATAGATTGATATGATTGTAAGTTTATATCCGCTAGTATAACAGCTAGTTGGTAAGCTTAGGATTTGAACGTTAAAACGATCATTATCCATTCGAGAGTATCAATATCGAAATTGCAACTGTTTATAGAATAAGGATTAGTTTAAAAAGATGTTTGTCAAAACACTAATTGCTCGAATTAGTGAAAATGCTATACTTCGGTATAGTGTTGAGAAACATTTACAAAATCAATTCAGGAGTTGGAAATAAATATAATGTTACGGAGGCGTGCAGTATTCTGAGTTTAGAGAGACTCTTATCATGGAAACTAAGTTTTGAAATATAGTATTTTTAAACTTAGTGAGATAAAGAGTTAGGAAGTATTGAATGGCATCTAGTATGATGTGCTCTTTGGGGAATGAGTACAATGAAAGTGACAATTAAGAGACGTGTTATCTAAGGTCGTCGATTGAGGCGCTAGAGATGGGTTGAATTTCCTGGTTTCCACATTAGTTTCTAAGAAAGGTATGTTAGCTTATCTGGTCCCTGAACTGGTTGGTGTTATGAAAGAGTACAAGCTAGGTTACGAAAGACGAATGGTAGAGCTATCACACTTGGTTGTAGATTTGACTCAATTTGGTTCCTGTTAGGAATAAATTATGTTAATGACACACCAAGTGGATGGCATTTGGGAGATTGGTATGACCTTGTTGTATACATGTGTACAGCCATGCGCCTCTGTGATCGCCTCTGGCCAGATTGACATGTCTACAAAGAATAGGGTTTCAGGAATAGTACTCTAGTATCGGAAAAGAGCTTGATTCCGATAAAGTCTCATACCTAGTCTGACGTAACTATATACTAACAAGGGATAGGTATAGTAGCAGACCCTTATGTAAAGGGGTAATGAGAAACACCGAGGGATACAGAAAAGTGAGGCTATAATACCATGACATGTGGAAATGTGGAACAATTGGAGAAACGTGAAGGCGTTTGGTTAAGCACTTGAGATGGACGTCAAAGTGCTTGTTGTGTGCTAAGACGATAGGGTCGTCAATAGTGTTTGATATAAAGGAATAAAGCAAGTCTTTATTTCTAATTAACCAAGGGGCGCGGCAACAACACTAACTAGAGGCCTCCAATATAAATTCTAGTTAAGTAAAGAAATTAACCAGTGTTGTGTGCGTCGGGTGACAGACTTTGCAGACGTGCAAAAGGTCTCCAGGTGACTTCATGTCGCAGGTGGTGCCTCCGGCAGCTAGGTTTACGACTCAGTGAACGACGGTTCTGAAGTACTTGGCTTCGCGTAATGCAAGGGGGGTAATGAAATTATGTGAACTTTTGGCTAACTCCGCATAGAGTGATAGTTATTGGTTTAGTTTTTTCTAACATTATCTAGTCTTGGAGTTGGACGTCAACGAGGACGTTGACATTTTCAAAGGCGGGGAGTGTGTCATAGTTTTTACTATGACTCGACCCTTTACTTTGGACGTTGACTGTTGTTACCTACTGTACTATGTTGATGGACCCTAGATGTAGTAGGAAACAGGCCCGCTTAGTGCACTTGGGTATCTGGTGATGGTCCGGCCGGGTGTCATTAGGTATTTGCAAGAAACTCTAAGCGAAGCTAGAACTTACCTTCTAAAACCCACCCCCAATTTTGACGTCCCGAATAGGCTGATTGGTCTTTGTAGATGAGTTCGGCGTGTTAAGTAGGGTTAGGAACACCCCTAGGGTTGACCTAACCCTAGGGTTGCCCTAACCCACGCCCTAAAACCCCCACCCCCTTGGGTAGGGTTTAGGGGTAGGAGTAAGGGTGAGTTATAGGCTCATATTGCTAATTTATCTAAGGGGCTAGAATTCAGTGCCAGCCCACTAACACAAATAGGAAAAGAGGGGGGGGGGGCTCCGTCACATAAATAAGGTAGAGTATATGTAGGAGAGCTCCTGGGTTCATGAATGAGTTCGTTGCTCTTCTGCGGTGCAAGCTTCAGCTTGTGTCGTTAAGGTACAACCCTCTGTTGTGCCGCCCTAACTTCCAGATGCCAGGGGTACGTCCCACCTTCGGGGTAGCTTACCCTTAACGTTGGCGAATCCATGCCTGGGAGGACTTGTCGGAATGCACGTTCCAAGAGGCAGAGGTTGAGGCTTGTCTCCAGCCTCCTCCTCCACGTCAAGCTAGGTGTAGCACTCACGGCCAAGCAAGGCACATCCGTGTCCTTGTCCAACTGTGGGCGTGGGATCTTGTTTGACAGGTTCATTACCTGGTTCCTGAGGGTTCATTGAGGGGTTCTAGAGTTGGCATTTAGGAACCACGTTTGTGGTACTTGGTGCAACTCTTGAATCTAAGGGCTATGGCATGATAGCCCACATCATGGAAGGCAGTGTCACATGGAGATGTGACACTAGGCTAAACGTCACATGGTACAACGCCCGAGGCACGCCCTTTGGGGTTATGTCATGGGCTTTGCTAAGGGGTTGGATACTCTAGCAAACAGGCATGCTTGTGCTTGCACTAGGGTGCTAAGCCTTGGGCATCCGCTTAAGGGAGGTTAGGTTTCGTAACTAGGTGTGCTTTGGCACACTTGGCTAGGGGAGTGTTCTCCTTGGAATCCAGGGTTAAACAACCTAAGCTCATTAGCAGAAGCCCTTTCGTAAGGCACTCGCAAGGTCATGTGCTTAGGGTTATCCCAAACCTAGCCTTAGGGAGTTTGCTTAGCAGAACACTCGTGTCCGCCTACGGCGCACACTCGTGTCCTCACTAAGTACTAGCCCTAGGTCTAGGGTATAACTTGGCCACTCAAACCCTTAGGGGTTAGTCGTGGTTCAGGGTACCCCTTGTCGCCCTAAAGGGGTTGTACTCCCGGATGAGGGTGATTCCTCAAGGGGTAAGTGACGATGCCTTAGCTCTGTCTAGGGGTATGTGTGGAACACATCTCCTTGATGGGGGTTAGGGCATGAGCATGTCTAGGTCTTCTAGGGCAAAACCCTAAGTCTCCTGTCCACTTGGGCATTAGAGTCTAACCTTAGGGGTCGTTGGGTTGTTCTAGGAAACTTAGCGTTGCTCACACAGGGTGATAACGCGAATGGCCACCTGGCAGCCACGTGTTGCCACGTGTTGGCCCTTTGGGTTAAAACTCTGACAATACAAATCCTTTGTTTTTGGAGCAGCTATTCATGTAGTTGTTGGATGCCATGCGGATGCAACTGAACAATCACTTTCAGTTGATGACAATGTTCACAGCCCATGGTACTACTCCTCTGCTTTTGTTGCGAATCCTCGCGTCCGATTTGATTTCTTTCGCAAAAATCCTGTGGATGATGTGTACAATTGATTTGACCACTTCACCATGGTCATCACATATCATTTATGGGACGATGCTTGATATTTGCGACTTGTTTTCAAGGGACAGCATCGCAATGGTACAATGGTTTGAACGTTGCAACTCATGGGAATTGGAGTATTCTTCCAATGATCTTCAAACGTGCGTTTGGGCATGCTGATGATTATAACGATACTTTTCAGCAATTCCATATATTCTTCAAGAGCCATATGAATCGATGTAGTTCGGTGTTCACTTTCGGAGCTTTTTGCTGCGTGCAGAGCCTAACATGTTGGAGCACCTCAGCGATTGGCACAATGATATGAGTCATCGCCTCTCCAACTTGTAGCTTCATGTTCTCTAGTTCCACTTCATGTTGGGGATGGTCTTGCTTCGATGGAGGTTGATTGTTAGGCACCACTATGTACAAACTAGAGACCCTCACAAAACCACCCGACCTTCCCCAAGTTGTCTCTAGTCTCCACACTTGTTCTTTAAAAGGCTTCCAATATTCGGGTGCCCTTAATTCTCTTAGATCTAGGTATAGCTCTTTAGAAATATTCTAGCTTATACCTTTCTAGGAATATTCTTTGATTCGTTATACGGGTCATAACAATCCTCCCCCCATTAGCAAGTCCTTGTCCTCAAGGGCAGTATAACTTACTCAACTGGTCCTGTATCATTAGCCTTGTACATCCACAAAGAATCTACCGGGACTTGTTCCTTATGAGTACTTTCTTTAACTGGCTAACATGAAACACTGGGTGCACCCTCATCCTTCTGGCAACCGTAGTTGATATGCCACCTTATCAATACTCTAGAATCTCATTAGGACCTGAGTACCTAGGAGATAACTTATCATTGTGTCCCTTCCGTAAGGCCACAACAGTGTTCCGCCTTACATGTGTGGCAAATATCACTCGGAGATATACATAATCTCCCACCTGGAACTCTTGGAAGCTTCTGTGCTCATTAACAAACTTGATAGCTCGGCTCTGAGCTGCTTGTAAGTTCTTCTTGCACAAACTCTGAATGTTTCTAAGCTCAACACTTAGATCTTTAGCTTCCTCATCCATGTTGCCTTGAACTTTCTTACTTGTTAAACCCAACTCAAAAGCTGTCTTGGTATGCTGTCAAACATAGCATAGTATGGACTCATTCAATGCCATTATGTCCTTGGCAATTAGGTGACAAAGTCCATAGAGATACTGCCCCATCACCTGTCCAGAATAGACAATGGTACTAATAGCCCACCTGGTTTCTCCCTGGGCACCTTTACTTGCTAACACTTGTCACAAGTCATGTAGTACTATATGATATCATCTTTCATATTCCTTTAATAGAACCTCCTCTTGATCAACTCATACGTTTTCCTCTCCCCAAAATGACCAACCTCCGGGTGATCATGATGGAAATATAGTACCTAGTTGATCAAATGGTCCACACGAGGAAGATACACATGGCCATTGTAATACAAAACTCCATCCTGAAATGAGAATGGTTGCTCTAACTGTCCTCTGAGTTCCTGCACCTCGGCGTCTTGTCCTTGAGCATGTTGAACTACCTGGCTAAACTCATTGACCGTCCTTGTTAATGCATTACATAAGCGTGTTTGGAATTCTCCAACTACGGTGGCTCTCCTAACACATGACAAAGCATCTGCCACCACGTTAACCTTCCCCGCATGATGCTCAATAGGAAATTTGCCAAACTCCATGACCTTAACCATCCAGTGAGCTTGTCAACAACTCTTTCTGTGTGAACAAATACACCAAAGGCTTGTGATTTGTAAACACCTTGAAACTTGCACCATAAAGATAGTGCCTCCAAACTCGTAATGCATTAACAATAGCCAGTAATTCTTGCTCATACGTTGAGTACCATTGCTCTACAGGATTCAAAGTATGACTCTCATAAGCAATAGGCCTTCCCTCTTGCATAAGTACAACTCCAATGGCCACTCCACTTGCATCACACGATACCTATAAGGTTAGAGGGATCTGCAATACATAAAACTGGTGCACGTATCAAAGCTTGTTTTAAATCTTGGAAACTACTCTTCTCTCAAGCACTTCATGCAAAGGGAACGTCCTTCCTCAGTAACCTAGTTAACAGAGAAGCTTTCTTGGCATAATCCTTGACATACCACTGGTAATAACCAACTATGCCTAAGAAACTCCGTAACTCTTCTGCATTGCTAGGAACTGGCCATTGCTCCACCACTGCCACCTTCTATGGATCAGTCTTCACTCCACTTGGCGTCACAATGTGACCCAAATACTCCACTTCACACTGAGCAAATGCACATTTGCTCTTCTTTGCATAGAGCTTGTTCTCCCTCAACAACTGAAGAACTCTTCGTAAATGTTGCAGATGCTCCATATTCTTACTGTAAATAAAAATATCATCGAGGAAGATCTCCACAAAGTCATATAAGTAGTCACCAAACACCTCAGTCATCAACCGAGTGAATGTGACTGGGGCATTTGTTAAGCCAAATGGCATAACAGTGAACTTGAAATGCCCAAAGCTAGTGTTGAAAGTAGTTTTGTAGATATCTGCCTCCTTCACAGCAATCTAATGATACCCACTATGCAAATCTATCTTGGTGAACACTCTGGCTCCACCGAGATAATCCATGATAGTATCTACACGTGGCATGGGCATCATGTCCTTCACTGTTTGCTTGTTGAGAGCTCTGTAGTATATGCACATCCTCATGGTGCCATCTTTCTTCATGACAAGGAATACTGGTGCATCAAATGGAGATTTGCTCAGTTGTATGAAGCCATATTCCAATAGCTCCATCACTTGTCTCTTAACCTCTTGCTCCTTAGCATGGCTAATCGGAATGGCTTACAGTAAATGGCTTCATACCCTGTTCCAACACAATCTCATGCTCCACACCTCTTGCATGTGGTAAGCCATGAGTAACTCGGGAGGGAAGACATTAGCAAACTCCTCGCACAACAGCTTTGCTCAAGGTGACAGTAAAAGAACTTGTTTGGAGACTCAAGCTTTGTTCCAAACCAAATGTCTTTCACTTCACTATACTCAAGCTTCATGTGCTTGGTGCTCCACTAGATCTTAGGATCCACACGCACTAGCTTCGCAAGAAAGAAAGTCTCCACCAATTGGGTTTTGCCAACCTCTAGCTGTAACTCCTCCATATAAGCATTGTAGCTCCTGAACCCTCAATCTCATATTGAGGCACAGTCTTCATGCAACTCCACCAGCTGGGTTTTGCCAACCTACAGCTGTAACTCCTCAACACAAGCACTGTAGCTATGTGTGATAGATGAGCCCTCAATCTCGTATTGAGGCTCTTCGTGCAGCTCCACCAACTGGGTTTTGCCAACCTCCAGCTGTAACTCCTCCACACAAGCACTGTAGCTCTATGTGATAACTGAGCCCTCAATCTCGTATTGAGGCACTGTCTTTGCCCTCAAATTCATATTGAGGCACAGTCTTTGTGGGCAAGCTGCACTACTCCACTAACTTTGTTGACACAAAGTTATCGCTACTCATGCTATCCACAAGGACTAGCATTGGATGCTCACCAAGTCGTCCCTCCACCACAATAGCACGTGTGTGTGGCTCCTCCCGTGCCATGCAGTTTACCTATTAAGCAAGAACAAATAGAAATTTACCTTGTGGTTTAGAGAAGTCTCCTTTGTGCTCCTCTCCACACTCCATCTCCTGAAGCTTCTTAGGCATCTACTTGTCCTTGCCACCAATGAAACCCTTCCTTGGACAATTTGCCTTTCAGTGTCCAACATCTCCACACAGGTGGTATTATACTCTCCTTCCCACCAGGCACTCATCTCAAACCTTCCTACGATACCAATTGTTAGGCACCACTACGTACAAACTAGAGACCCTCACAAAATCACCCGACCTCCCCGAGTTGTCTCTAGTCTCCACACGCTGCTCTCTAAAAGGCTTCCAATATTCGGGTGCCCTTAATTCTCTTAGATCTAGGTATAGCTCTTTAGGAATATTCTAGCTTATATCTTTCTGGGGAATATTCTTTGATTTGTTATACGGGTCATAACATTGATGCTGCCACTACACATGTACCAGCACAAGGTTGGGGCCGTGGACGTGGACGTTTAATTTGTTTTTAATCGTGTGATGAGGTTGGACACACGTATCGGCGTTGTCAATGTTTTCCCAATTGGCGTCCTCCATTTCCGGGATGGAGGCATTGGCGCCAACAACGTTTGGTTGGTGTTACTGTAGTGGAAGGTCTTAATGCAGTGGATCTTTCAGGAAACGAAGAATTGCACAAGTAGAGGAGGGTCCTTATATGAATAAGTTGGTGACCCCTTCGTGTTTCTTTCAGGAGTATCATCAAGGGGTTCCACTCGGCACCAATTCATCCGGCCTTTACTTTTCAAGCTCAGTTCAATAACATGACATGTCCTGTTTTTCTTTCATTATTGATTGATATAGCTTCGAGTTTGTCTTCTATTCCATAGTCTATTGCTACACGTTGTAATCTTCATTTATGTTGTGCAGTCGAACCAATCTTCATTCTTTATGGCAACAAACACATTCATGCTTGTTCGTGGGATGAGACTGACATCGTTGTTTATGTGGACGATCGTGAATTTGAGCTTTAATCTTTGCGGGTGGTGCCAAATTAAGCTTTTGACCTTATTCTTGGTATGGATTAGTTGAGTTGCAATCAAGTGTGATTTTGAAAAGTCTCACATCACCTTATTCCAATTGGGGATGCTAAGCTGATCAAGGTATCTATTCAGCATCGATCACTGAAGGAACTCAAGATCTTGTAGTCAGATGTTAAGAAGATGTTTGAGAAGGGTGTTATCCAAAAGTCTCAAAGTGTGCGAACCTCATCTTGTGATGAATTCGAATGGGAGCAGTCAGTTCTGCATCGATTATCGCCCATTAAATGATGTAACTATCTTGGATGTTTACCCATTCCTCATATTGTAGATCTTCTAAATTGACTAGGGTAGAGCCGTTGGTTTACTAAGCTAGATATCGCATTTGAATATTGGCAAGTTTTGATGGCTAACATGGACATTCCCAAGACTGCTTTTTGGACACCATTTGACTTGTATGAGTTCTTGACGATGCCTTTCAATTTGAGCAATGCTCCAGCGACTTTCTAATGTATGATGGACGAGGTTCTTTGTGATATGTTGGAGGTGACTCATCAACGATGTTTTAATCCACTCAGAAGGAACATGGGAGGAGCATGTCTGTGATGTACACAAGGTTTTGGATCGGTTGCGAAAAGTTGGTTCAAAGTTAAAGCGGTCTAAGTGTATGTTTGGATCTAAGGACACCACTTATCTTGGCTATCGCATTTGTTAGGATCATAGTTAGACATTGATAGGATTTCTTGTTATTTCATGGGCAATATAATGGGAAAATACCAAAAACAATATATATTGTTGAAAACCGAGAGTGGGAAGGATATATCGGAGTACGAGTTATTAACGTAATACTGCAATACGAGTTATCATTGCAATACGATACCAGCAAAGTACGGCATGTTTGGATAAGGATAAGAAGGAGTTACAATAACTGAATGGATAAGGTTGAGAGGCAGTTATGATAACTGCTAGTATGGGACTTAGAGTACGGGTATAAATAGACCAGATTAGGACTAAAAGAGTATCCCGAGTATACTGTTATTTTGTACCATGTGCCGTGCGCGGACATAATATAAGTTTCCTTTCTCTCTCAATACGTCTATCTCTTACTCGTATTTCTATTATTGGTATACTATTCTTATTCCCAGTACTGTGACGGGATTCATAGTACTGCTACCTGCTATACACCTTGCCATCCTTACTCTTTCCCGACCTTCTGATGTCTGATTTCTTCTCTATCTTATTCCGGTAGACCCTTAATACGGGTTTGTCGAAGGCAATCTTACCTATGTGCAGATGGTCGGATTTGAAGGTTCAACACATTTCTCGTGAAGGTTTGCAAGTTGATCCTGATAAACTTGTTGCAATTCTGAAGTTCCTTACGCCGAAGTATGTGAACGATGTGCAACACTTTCTTGGCAAGATATAATATCTTGGCCATTTTGTGAATCATCTTTCAGATCATACTACACTGTTGTGAAGCTATCCGTGTCATCTTTTGTCTAATCTAAGGATTGCAAGCACGCATTTGTAAATCTTAAAAAACTGTTGATGACTCCTCTAGTTTTGGCATATCCTAATTACACTTGTCCCTTCATCTTGTGCATGGATGCTTCTGACATCAGTCTCGAGAGCGTATTGATGCAGGAGAGTACGAGTGTACCTGGTCAACGACATCCTATTGCATACATCAGTGATATGTTGCAACCAGTAGAGGTGAACTACTCCACAACAAAGAAGGAATGTCTAGCAGCCGTTTGGGGTTTTCAGAAGCTCACTACCTACCTACATGATTCTCGAATGCTCTTGGAAGGCAATCATGTTGTAGTCACTTTGTTGTTGAAGAAAAAGAACTTGGTTGGTTGTATTGCTCGGTGAGTCTTAAAACTTTAAATTTAAAACTTCGAGGTTGTTCATTGCCTAAGGAGTTATACATGTTGTAACTAAAATGGGCATGATACATGAAAATGAGAATATAAAATAAATTACTAATTAATACTTAAGTTTTAATTATTAATTAATTATTTAATTAATATGTAATTAAGCCTTAAATATTAATTAATTAATAAATTAATCCTTCAATAACCTTACTTAGTAAGGAATATTCCTAAAATATCTTAAAATATTCATATTATTCTTCGTTTTAAAAATAGTTTACAATAATTAAAAAATACTATCAAATATAATTATAAATGAAATCATTTCCTTATCAACATGTTAATTTTTTATAAATATTTTCTTCCTAGCCATACAGAGAAATTTCCTCATTTTATCTAAATCATCACTCTCCGGATTAATCAAATCATTTTGGTCAATATCTTGATGTTGTTGCCACCACCTAACACTCTCACAAATGCAGTTAGGAGTTGCTATCCTTGTTAATACATAAGATGTGATAAGACCAGGTCTGCATAAAGGCTCATCTAAAAAATGACGTTCCTTAAGAATAATATTGTAAAGCACTCGGTTGCTATCCTTCATTTTATAAAACTTAAAATCACGAGAAAGAAAAGCGTCAAGAAATGTTTGATACGGTGGATACTGCTCACAAAAGTTTTCGAGATTCTTCTTTTTAAGGCACGTATCCAAGTAGTTCACTAGCTCATCCATGATATCGGTATCAGAATATGGGTCAAAAGTGATTGGATGAATACAAGTAATGTTTTGGTTAAGCATAGCCTTCTGAGAAGAGTCGTCTACCACTAAGATATGTGTGTTCTTCATTATCCTTAACTGATTGATCTCCCCATGAAGTCCAATTAATCTTTCATTCTTGAAGAAGTATGGCTTGCTTTCCTTTTCTTATATGTGAAATTCGAGAGGTTTATAACATATTCGCTAGTCAAAATTTAATCTTTACGAATCACCTCTTCTCAACACTACATGTTTCTTAAGCAAATTCAGTAGCAATGTCAAGTTGTGAATCTGCATGCATGACCAAATCCCACAAGTGCACCCTCTCCTTAAGCTTTTGAAAGAGACGGTTCATGTCATAACCTTTCCCTCTCCCCTTAATGCCAACTAGGCAAAGGGCCAATAAGGACCAATTGGTATTTATGAGAGGGCCCCTGGTCATGATGACCCAGGTCTGCTTGGGTCTTTTTGCCCATATCCCACATATCCCACAATCTTTACCCAGGTAGTCAACTCACCGGGTTAGAACTATGATACTCTCCACCCATTTGAGAAAGTGGATGCCCTCATCCATAGACTTCAAGGGGTTGCTACTATGCCTTCCTCCAGAGGTGGAGCCAGAGGCATTTTTACTCATGCCCTTCCTCTAGAAGGTGCAGCCAGAGGCGTTTCTACTCACGCTTAGCTCTACTTACGCTTGACTCGCAACCCAACCCAAGCTTCTGGAGGAGCCAGAGGCGTTTTTACTCATGCTTCCTCTAAAGGTGGAGCCAGAGGCGTTTCTACTCACGCTTAGCTCTACTTACCTTGACTCGCAACCCAGCCCGCTTCTGGAGGCCAGAGGCGTTTTTACTCATGCCCTTCCTCTAGAAGGTGCAGCCAGAGGCGTTTCTACTCACGCTTAGCTCTACTTACGCTTGACTCGCAACCCAACCCGCAAGCTTCTGGAGGAGCCAGAGGCGTTTTTACTCATGCCTTCCTCTAGAAGGTGGAGCCAGAGGCGTTTCTACTCACGCTTAGCTCTACTTACGCTTGACTCGCAACCCAGCCCGCAAGCTTCTGGAGGAGCCAGAGGCGTTTTTACTCATGCCCTTCCTCTAGAAGGTGCAGCCAGAGGCATTTCTACTCACGCTTAGCTCTACTTACGCTTGACTCGCAACCCAGCCCGCAAGTTTACTCGCATCACAGAGGTGATCGAGGGTTTAGTTAGGCAAGGACAAGTGCGCCAACCTTAGTGGCGTGAGCTTTACTCAAAGTTCATCCCCTGATGAAATCGAACCGGGACCGCTTTGATACAAATGTCATAACCTTTCCCTCTTCCCTTATGCCAACTAGGCAAAGGGCCAATTGGTGTTTATGAGAGGGCCCCTGGTCATGATGACCCAGGTTTGCTTGGGTCTTTTGCCCACATATCCCATATCCCACAATCTTTTACCCAGGTAGTCAACTCACCAGGTTAGAACTATGACAGTTCAACCCTGGACGAAAAATAATATCATATCGAAATTTACTATGACAAGGAATGAAATCTCCTTATTTGATTTCTTTTTTCCTATCCTCGGGCCTTTGTCGATGAAGCAGAACACCATTGACATCCAACAATACAATATGGCCATGGGTAACATGGGGTAGCGTTGCCTCTTGAATTCTTTTTCAACTCACTTGTTTGCTCTCTTTCACATTTATCTGTTGACACTATATCGTTGCCTATGCCTTTATCATTTATCATTTAATTGTACATTATTCTTACAAGATTCAAATATTGTAGGCACTGAAGAAAGTGATTTCGGAACTGAAGCCAATAGAAATGGTGATGAAAAAACTGAAGTGGTCCCCATAGTAACAATGTTTTGAGCTGCATTATTATCCATTTCCTGCATGAACTCTGTCATTCTGACATGTGGCACAAGAAATTTTTGCCAAACCCCTCTTTTACCTCATGACAATGCTAAAAATCCATGTTCTCAACTGTTTTATTACATTTGCAAAATGATAGTTAGTTGACCTTATAATTATCAAGGTATATTATTTATCTTGTTAAAGTGTGACCCATGTTTGAACTAAAAGCTTCATTAATTCTTGAGAATTTATTTTCTGTACAAATATAAACGAAATATACAAAAATGCCTTATGTTACACTCATTTACAACTATTCGTCACTCTAAAAACTCATTAACAATTCTTCTTCGCTATTACCTTTTAAGTGAGGCGAAGAAGGTCTAAGCCGCTTGTGAGATGGTTCATGATCTTCCATATCTTCTGTTGATGTTTCCATGAGTAATGGAGTGTGTGAATGTTCTATACTCCTCGAGATAACTTCTGGTCTAATATCTGATTAAAATTCGTCCTCAAACTCCAACATTGAACCAAATTCTCTTCAGAGCTATCGCACTTCTCGGGATGGAATTTTCCCAAATACTCCTGTATGGGTTTGTTGGGGTAGTCAATTGGAACCTCTCTATCCACTTGTTCAAGTCCTCAACTATGGTCTTATCCTTTTCAACAGCAAACACACATTTATTCCGAAGGTAACACTCCTTCAAGACGAACCCCCTAATGAAGTAGTCAAAAACCCATGCATCACTGTGAGGACCCCTGATTAAGTTGACGATGCTCCGTGCCGCTTGACTTGTAATGTTTGGATAACATACATTGCCAAATACGTCCCTCTCAGCTATCGGTGTATCAAATGGAGGTTCAGGCATGTTGGAGTGCAAACAAATGCATGGCCAGTCATTTAAAAATTTGAAATTGTTTGGCGCATTCCTAACAACCAAGTGAACAACCGTATCAATGCACTTAGGATCAGCATCATTCATATAAAATCCTATCCAACAATGTCTATTCTTCTTGGCAAAGGCGAAGGCAAAAGTATCGGTGACATGAGCAAGAATCAAGAAATAAAATACCTGAAAACGTAGGTATCAGTGAAGATTGCAAGCATGAATTCAATAATAAATACCTTCTTTGTACATGCTTGCACGGGTAAGTTTCTCCACCAAATCCTCTAGTGTCCTGTCTATCGAAGGATTTTTTGACACCCGCCGATCCATCACGAACAATTGAAACGGTTTCCTATAAGCAGTAATGTTACCCCATAAAGTTTCCGAATCTAACAACAAACATCTGTAGGGCTTGTCATGATTCGTAGCATCCTCCTTTATAAGGTTCAACTCGGTTCTCCGTTGCTGAAGAACTGCTATAAGAGAAGGCATCATCGCAATGTTCTCCTTTTTGGCGTTGGCGTGCAATAGATTCTTGCCCAAATCTTCCGATTGATTCACCCATTTGACAAACATATCATCGTTTGTCACATGCAAATATTTGCTGACCTCTTCGTATGTTGAGGCCAAGGTCCAACCTAGTTTGTGGCAGTGTATTCCCAACCACTCCTTGAAGTGCCTGACCGTCTTCAACTCCATTGCCTTGACATTAAATATATCACTTGATAATTATATAATGCATTTCTAATTAGATTATAAAATATATTATCAAATAGAAATAGTTTTGTATTGCAAACTTTTATTTGGATTATAAATTTATTAAAAGTTTTAAATACTTAATAATATAGTTATTATTTATGTGGAAATATCATATCATGATTTTGATACATATGTTACCTGTTTAAGCTTACAAGTTACCAGGAGAAACCTGCTATACGAAGGCAAGGTCATGGATGCAATGTCAACCCCAAAGCCACCCAAAATAAGAAGCCAAGGGTGCATTACCACAGCCATCAGCATATATCTTTAAAATACTGCATTATCAAAATTCCCTAGTTTTATGTGCCTAGTGAAATTTTTCACAAATAATATATTAAAATTTTTCTTTGCTGGTCTCCACGTGGATCCCGTGTGAGCAAACGTGTACACCACGTGCGTGGACTACATGTGTATATAAAAGAAGGATCTTGTTTTGGCTAACCCTATAGGACTTTAACTTCTTTCTTTTGTAATTTCCCTTTCTCTTGTTATATAGAACCAGGAAGATCACGGTTAGAGGCGTAATGGAGAAGTTAATGGTACTAGCAGATGTTGCATGTTACTTATTAGAACATCCCGATGCACCTCACAATTTTGAACCTATACTGGACAAGGACAAAGTACCATGCCCTACCAATGGTATAGATTTCAATCTTGTCCCACATGTTGACAACAAGATTGTCCCTTGTCACAAAGACAAGATACCCACAAATACAGATACTCCAAAGGCTGCCAACTCATCAACCAAGTTCAAGTTGGAACCAGAAATCTCCAAGTGGTCACAACTCTTTGCTAAGCAGCTTACTGTAACTGATGTGAGCGTAGTGCATAGCAAGATGATTGTGCCCATCAAGAGCACAAAAAAGCTACCTAAGTGTGAAACCACAAAGGTATTAACTTTTATTGACGAAGAGGGCGAATCCTGGGAGATTGGTGTCAAAGTATAACAAGTATAACAACAACATCAACTTTACCAAGAAATGGATTAAGTTTTTAAGAAAGAAAAACCCCAAGGAGGGGGTTGTTCTCAGGGTGTATATGTACAATAGACATATGGGTGGGAAGCCATTATATGGGATCTCTCTTGAAAGAATGTAGATTACTATTTAGCAAATAAATATATCACATATCCTAAAACTCTTTAACTGAAATGATTACGTATTAAGTAAATTCTTATCAACAATTCAAAAAATCTTTATAAGACTATAATGAGGTCATATTACTGGTCGATGTACTCTTTCAACCATTCATACCATCTAAATGATTTAGACAAGAAGGTTGTTTGTGTCTTTGACATGAATTGAGATACTTTAAGAAATATAATTGCTCTTTAAATAATATTATATTTATTAATCATCAACTACAAAATCATGTAGGAATATACTTATAATTTAAAACTTTATAAATGGATTATCTTAAATTCACATGAAACTATTTAGACTCAACTTTACTTAGAGTTTGCATTTTATGTGGGTATGTAATATTTGTATACACCCCAAAAGTTAAGGTTTTTATTATTAACAACGTATTGTATGCTTATGGTCAAACAAGATGTAAAAACTTTAGGTTATGACTAAGGTAACTAAGGTAGAGTCTTCTGCTCATACTCTAGCACTACATATACGTCCTTATCAATTTAATAAAAATACTTAATCATCCTATTTAAAATTTTAAACTTATGAATAAGTTACAACAAAAATAAAAAATCTAGAAGACATTGCAAGGCAAGAAGTGGGCTTTTATGTATAAATACGATATAGTAAAGATTCATCTTAAATGTGAGAATAAATAAAAAATTGAAGATTTACATATCTACCCAAGTGTTAACAGAGTATGTGTACAAAATGAATGCGTTTTTACCATAATTTAAGAACCAAAGAGCCAGTAACTATTAATTATACATGAATATATGAGACAAGAATATGTAAATAATAATTTGATTTCATATAGATATACATACATATATATATATATATATATATAATTATATGTGAAACATATATATTAAGATGGGTTAGATAATTTGTTTCTAAATTTTTCATCTTTAAGTTCGTGAAACAATATATATCAAAAAAATGTGTTTATATCTTGGGGTGCATATATGTATGTTTAAACATATATGCTATATTGATGTATAACATACATATACATATATTCATATATATACACACACACACTTGTGTATATATGTTAATGTAAACATAAAAAACATATAGATCCATAAAGAGTGATGCAATTCACTATTTGCATTAATTTGCATTACAAGAGTTTCAAACAAATACTTACTTAAAATGTACATCGTTGAGCATGTATGTTATTTTGCCTCATAATCTTTAACATTTTGTCTACATTTGAAGACATGCCAAATATATGAACAAATATGTACATAGCTTTTGCACGTGCACATACACATACATATGCCTTCATACACACATGCTTACTTCAAATTATTTATTCTTCAAAACTTAAAGATTTGAATTAACTTCTTAGCATTCCCTTTACAGTGGCCTATAAAACTAAATTGAATATTCTCATAGCCATGAAAGCAATGAAGCCTATACTTATATATTTGTGTGCTAATATATGTTATATGTGGTTGAATGTGAACATGTATATAATGTGTTGGATGCATGTATGGATTAGATGAATATACTAATTATGTGCAACGTGAATTTTATTTGAAAATACATTAATCTAATTCCTACATATATAAATCATGATTGACATATACACATGCATGTATACATTAAAATAGTTATCTCTGACTTTTTGCAATATTGTCTTGACCACAAAGAATGTGCTCGCTACTAAATATACTTAGGCATTTATTCTATGGCTGATGCTGACGCTCTTTCTCAAGCTCCTCTTCCACCTTCTCTCTCTTCTTATGTTACCTTTTCTCTCTTCTTCTGTTCCTGAGGAGGCAGTTGCTCCAGCATCAGTGAATTTTTTGAACGAGGATTTGGTACCATCAGGAGTGTTGTGTTTGATATTCAATGTCTGCAAGGTGTAGAGTTAGATTTGTCGTCTTTGGATGAGGTTCAAGAAGGGATTCGAAGGTTTCATGATGGGTTTGAGAATCTTGCATCACTTATTGATGACTTGCCTTTCATGCACTTACATTCGTAATATCGCCTTCAGGATGACATTCTTTATTTTGTGTGGACTGATTCGGATGATCATTTGCTGTTGGTGGTGCATTCGGTTTTCGTTCCATGCTTCCTCCACACTTACCATGACTCTGCTATTCTTGGCGGGCACATGGGACATCGTCATATAATTGAAAAGCTGTGCATCTTTCTATTGGCCAAAGTTGCAAGGAGATGTGATTCGATATGTGCAAAGTTGTGTGTGTTGCCAAGCTTGTAATACTCCCCCATGTACTTTGGAAGGACTATTGGAGTCAATTGCAGTTTCTCATCTGTTTAAGTTGGTGATATTTGATTTGATAGGACCTTTTCCATGATCAACTACTAACAACGAGTACATTATTATTGATTTTGACTACCTAACTAGTTGGGTGGAAGTTGATGCTTTTGCTAGTGCAACTGCCTCTGTTGTTGGTTAGTTTCTCTTTAATTGGGTCATGTTTTAGCATTCTTGTAAGCAAATTCTCTCAGATAATGGTTCTATGTTTATGACTGAGGCATTTCATGTCTTGACATCTTAGTTGGGGATATGCCACACCTTCACAAGTACTTATCATCCTCAGGCAGATGGTTTGGTGGAACAGCTCATTATGACTTTCAAGGGGATGATCGCAAAGTACGTGAACTTTCAACATTCAGATTGGGATGGTTATTTGCCGTCTCTTTGATATGCTTATGTCATTGGAATACAGAGTTTTGTTAGTACTTCACCATATAAGCTCTTATATGGTCATGATCCGTTGTTGCCGATGGAGTTGGATTTACCTTCTTGCTTGCCACGAGTTATTGATGCTAGGTCCTAGGACCGATAATTGACGAGCATTCTTCCATTGGGTCAAGCAAAGTCTACACAACACTTGGGCCGCATATAAGTGGGACAAAAACGACGTTACAACTCTCATCATGGTCCACCTGTAGAGTATAAGGTGGATGAGTTGGTGTTAATTCGTTTTCCCAAGCTTACGGTACGTGGTTTAATTAAGAGTCCCTTACTTAGTGGAAGGGACAATATCGAGTGATGCAGCAGGTGTTAAGCCATGATCCAAGAGTAAGGAGACTTGACTCGAGAGCAGGATAAGGACTAGGAACAAGACATGAATAGGACAAGAACCAGGAGCAAGACAGGAGTAGGATAAGAACTAGGAGCAAGATAAGGAGAGAATAGAAAGTAAGGAGCAAGACAAGAATAAGATAAGATTGATCGTAGAAAGACTGGTGTTACTAATAATTAATTGTACAACAATTAGGTCAGAGCTTTTATGCTCACAACTCCAAGAGCTAATCTGGTCATGAGCTAAAAATGGTGACCCTTATCCTGTAGCATATCCTGTAGGCATATTCTGTAGGTATATCCTATAGGCATATCTTGTAGGCATATCCTATAGGCATATCCTGTAGGTATATCCTATAGGCATATCTGTATCCCGTATCATGTATCCTATATCCTGTATTTTGTATCCAGAATCCTGCATCTTGTATGGGTTGTGACAGCAGGTAGGATCGCAAGTTTATGAGGTTCGACACGACATTCAACCCGATCCTTCAGAGATTGTGCATATGCAACGATTGAAGCATTTTGTGCAATGATTAAAACGTTTTGTGCAATAGGGTCAGGAACAAGTTGTGCCGCCTACAAATCCACCAATGCCTCCTCTTGATGTTCCTTCAAATCCGGGAGAGAACCCTAACCACCTTCCATCCTTTCGAGAGAGGAGGGGATGATGTAAGGTCCACGTCTATAGCTACATGTACACATACTATTATTAGTGTAGTGGATTTTGATAACCGTCGAATTGGTTTCAATCTAGACCACTCACTCCTGTATATAATCTAATACAATATACACATTTCTATATTCCAATCTCTCACAAAGTGATATTATTAATAATTAGTATTCGATTATAATGATTTGAAGGATGGCTGGAGCATATGCAAACCCCTAACATCCATCTTTTGGAATCTCTTCTCTTTATGCAAGAATCTCCTAGTTGGTTATTCAAAATGGTTGGTTTTAAGTTTAAAATAAATACACACACATGAAGTAATGACAAAGGACTTACACAAGAGGAACTAAATAGGTACGCATTTACAACAAAATGTGACTTATTTTATTCAAGTCAAGACAAATTATTAGACATGCCAACTAAAGCTTGATGGATAAAGATTTGTTGAACTATGAGCCTTTTAAAGCATATATATGCACAAGGGTTTAGGTTTTTGACATGTGCATGTATGTATCAAATTCTTTATAGCAACTATTGGCTGGCAATTGCTTATTGTTGGATTCCTCCTTAACAACTACTCGCCTTTGTTTCAGAAACAAACACAAGGCCAAGCACTGCAATTCCTGCAAGCATCAAGAAAGTCCATAGGAAGCTCTGTGTGATAATGAGTTTTGAAACTCAATTTGCATTAGTTGCAATTGTTTTCCTGCATATTCTAGTATGGAACAAATACATTTATTATAATTTGTAATTCACAAGAATCGAATTTTATGTGAATAAACTTTAATTGTTTTCACCCTAAACCTTATGCTCAAGTGTACAGAGAGAGAAATTATATAACAATTGCGAATTGAGGACATGAGTATCCATGCATATGTATATATAATAAACTCAAATTTATGTGGTGAAAATGGTGGAGGTGACACGACGAGGATGTCCGTTTTTTTAACATCATCTTAGATTCTCCTAACTTAAATGCCTAAGTATATTTAATAGTGAGCACATTCTTTGTGGTCAAGACAATATTGCAAAAAGTCAGAGATAACTATTTTAGTGTATATATGCATGTGTATATGTCAATCATGATTTATATATGTAGGAAATTAAATTAATGTATTTTCAAATAAAATTCCACGTTGCACATAATGTATACATGTCTTTGTAATTTGAATTTAGTATATTCATCTAATCCATACATACATCCAACACATTATATACATGTCTACATTCAACCACATATATAACATATATTGGCACACAAATATATAAGTATAGGCTTCATTGCTTTCATGGCTATGAGAATATTCAATTTAATTTTATAGGCCACTGTAAAGGGAATGCTAAGAAGTTAATTCAAATCTTTAAGTTTTGAAGAATAAACAATTTGAAGTAAGCATGTGTGTATGAAGGCATATGTATGTGTATGTGCACGTGCAAAAGCTATGTACATATTTGTTCATATATTTGACATGTCTTCAAATGTAGACGAAAATGTTAAAGATTATGAGGCGAAATAACATACATGCTCAACGATGTACATTTTAAGTAAGTATTTGTTTGAAACTCTTATAATGCAAATTAATGCAATTCACTTGTACATTTTAAATAAATATTTGTTTGGGACTCCCGTAATGCAAATTAATGCAAATAGTGAATTGCATCAATCTTTATGGATCTATATGTTTTGTATGTTTACATTAACATATATACACAAGTGTGTATATTATATATATATATATATTATATATATATATATATATATATATGAATATATGTATATGTATGTTATACATCAATATAGCATATATGTTTAAACATACATATATGCACCCCAAGATATAAACACATTTTTTTGATATATATTGTTTCACGAACTTAAAGATGAAAATTTTATCTAACCCATCTTAATATATATGTTTCACATATATATATATATATATATATATATATATTTATATGTATATCTATATGAAATCAAATTATTATTTACATATTCTTGTCTCATATATTCATGTATAATTAATAGTTACTGGCTCTTTGGTTCTTAAATTATGGTAAAAACGCATTCATTTTGTACACATACTCTGTTAACACTTGGATAGATATGTAAATCTTCAATTTTTTATTTATTCTCACATTTAAGATGAATCTTTACTATATCGTATTTATACATAAAAGCCCACTTCTTGCCTTGCAATGTCTTCTAGATTTTTTTATTTTTGTTGTAACTACAATGTTTTATTTTTGTTGTAACTTATTCATAAGTTTAAAATTTTAAATAGGATGTTTAAGTATTTTTATTAAATCGATAAGGACGTATACGTAGTGTTAGAGTATGAGCAGAAGACTTACCTTAGTTACCTTAGTCATAACCTAAAGTTTTTACATCTTGTTTGACTGTAAGCATACAATACGTTGTTAATAATAAAAACCTTAACTTTTGGGGTGTATACAAATATTACATACCCACATAAAATGCAAACTCTAAGTAAAGTTGAGTCTAAATAGTTTCATGTGAATTTAAGATAATCCATTTATAAAGTTTTAAATTATAAGTATATTCCTACATGATTTTGTAGTTGATGATTAATAATATAATTTGTTTAAAGAGCAATTATATTTCTTAAAGTATCTTAATTCATGTCAAAGACACAAACAACAAGCTTCTTGTTTAAATCGTTCAGATGGTATGAATGGTTGAAAGAGTACATCGACCAGTAATATGACCTCATTATAGTTTATAAAGATTTTTTGAATTGTTGATAAGAATTTACTTAATACGTAATCATTTGGGTTAAAGAGTTTTAGGATATGTGATATATTTATTTGTTAAATAGTAATCTACATTCTTTCAAGAGAGATCCCATATAATGGCTTCCCACCCATATGTCTATTGTACATATACACCTAAGAACATCCCCCTCCTTGGGGTTTTTCTTTCTTAAAAACTTAATCCATTTCTTGGTAAAGTTGATGTTGTTGTTACTTGTTATACTTGACACCAATCTCCCAGGATTGCCCTCTTGTCAATAAAAGTTAATACCTTCGCAGTTTCACACTTAGGTAGCTTTTTTGCACTCTTGATGGGCACAATCATCTTGCTATGCACTAGGCTCACGTCGGTTGCAGTAAGCTGCTTAGCAAAGAGTTGTGCCCACTCGGAGATTTCTGGTTCCAACTTGAACTTAGTTGATGAGTTGGCAACCTTTGGAGTATCTGTATTTGTGGGTATCTTGTCTTTGTGACAAGGGACAATCTTGTTGTCAACACGTGGGACAAGATTGAAATCATATAACCATTGGTAGGGCATGGTACTTTGTCCTTGTCCATATAGGTTCAAATTGTGAGGTGAATCGGGATGTTCTAATAAGTAACATGCAACATCTGCTAGTACCATTAACTTCTCCATTACGCCTCTAACCGTGATCTTCCTGGTTCTATATAACAAGAGAAAGGGAAATTACAAAAGAAAGAAGTTAAAGTCCTATAGGGTTAGCCAAAACAAGATCCTTCTTTTATATACACATGTAGTCCACACACGTGGTGTACACGTTTGCTCACGCGGATCTACGTGGAGACCAGCAAAAAAAAAAATTTTAATATATTATTTATGAAAATTTTCACTAGGCACATAAAACTAGGGAATTTTGATAATGCAGTATTTTAAAGATATATGCTGATGGCTGTGGTAATGCACCCTTGGCTTCTTATTTTGGGTGGCTTTGGGGTTGACATTGCATCCATGACCTCGCTTTTCGTATAGCAGGTTCTCCTGGTAACTTGTAAGCTTAAACAGGTAACATATGTATCAAAGTCGTGATCTGATATTTCCAATAAATAACTATATTAATAAATATTTAAAACTTTTAATAAATTTATAATCCAAATAAAACTTTGCACTACAAAACTTTCTATCTGATAATATATTTTATAATCTAATTAGAAATGCATTATATAATTATTAGGTGATATTAATAATTAGTATTCAATTAGAATGATTTGAAGGATGGCTAGAATAAATGCAAACCCCTAACATCCATCTCCAGGCCCCAGGAACTTGTTCTCTTTATGCCATAATATTAAAAATGGTTGGCTTTAAGTTAAAATAATAAACCACAGTATTAAGTACAGTAAGTATATTATTCATGCTACTGAAATGCAACACACACACACATTGCAGAGGCGAATCGACAAAGGATTTATTCAAGAGAAACATGCATTTATAGCAAAATGTGACTTTATTTATTCAAGTCAAGACCAATGGATACGGGTTTTGCCTATAAGGATTTGCTGAGCTATGAGTCTTTTGAAGCATGGCCGTGGTTTTGGGTGTAAAGGGTTTAGGGTTTATATATGTACATGTATACTAAATTCTTTATAGCAGTTATTGGCTGACAACTGCTTCATTCTAGATGGTTGGCCCTTGTTGCTATATTTTCCTCCTGAAACAACTGCTTGACCTGGCCCCTCTGTTTCAGGAACAAAATGAAATTTGAAACTCAATTTGCAGCAGGTGCAGCTTTTGCATATTCCAGTATGGAACAAATATATTAGTTAAATTTATTATAATTTGAATTTAATGTCCTCCCCTAAACCTAAACCTTGTACAATTGTAAACTTAGGTAATAATAAACATGGTGCAAATGCTAGAGAAACCTGGTGACTCCACGAGGATGTCCGTTTATGAACATCCATTTATAGATTCTACTGACTCCAACGCCTAAGTATATCTCACAATGTACTTAGTAGCAGTTTAATACAAACTCTTAACTTCTTCAGTTGTTATGATCTGAAAGATTTAAAAGACACTATGTGGTAAGTGTAAACATATGTATTATTCATGATGAAACGATATGTGAACATTTTGGAAATTAATAACCTTGAAATGTTTTAAATGGGGACTAGGAAACCAAAATCCTGTGCGCTATAGTAAAGACAATCCTTTGTAATCTTGCCCCCAACGAATTGACTTTAAAACTACATATATAATTATGTTATAAACGAGCTTAAGCTAGACCTAGGAAATCTAGTTTATAAAGAATGTTTATTTATGTTTGCCTTCTAAAATAATTTTTGGAATGAGATTAATCCATCATGCAGGATATCTTTATAATAATGTAAATTTTATTTTGAGTTTAAATATTATTTAAAAGTGTTAATTATGACTTATGTTTAAGGTATCATAAAGTAATGAAGTAAGGAACTTTATATCCATTATAAATAATAGCCATTAGATTCATTACGACAAGGAGAATTCAAATTTAAATTATGTGAACATTCTTAATTTTATTATAATTATATTTTATTTTTAAATATCTTTGACTCGGTGCCTAAATTAACACTTGCAAGAAATTTTGAATAAAGGTCCAAAACATAAGTCATGTTTCAAATTTTTGTCATTTATTTATAAATTATTATAACAACGTACCCAAAAGAAATAATTTTGTATATTATGTAAATTTAAAAGTAAAGAATTTTAAATTCAGTAATAAAAACTTAAACTATATTATTTGTGGTTAAACCCTAAATATTGTGGTTAAACCTATATTATTTGTGGTTAAACCCTAAATTATTTATTTTTAAATTGAATTTTTAACTTAATTATTGATAATTATTATTTTGAACTTAAATCGTACATAACCCAAATTTCTGACATGTTTAAAATGGATAGTGTCACATGGATTTAGGATGGCAATGGATGTAAGTACCCATGCCATGAATACCATATCTACTTCAGTAGCCTTAATATTATTATGTGGGCTCAAGGATTAATATAAGTATCCATTTCATGAATGCATGACCTATGTTTACTTCAGTGGCTTTCGATAGTATCACGTGGGGTTAAGGATTTAGGATAACCGTTAGATGTAATCACCTATGTCATAGTCATGCATGATCCATGTTTAATTCAATTGCCTTCGTAATGGGAGTGAGTTTATGATTTAGAATGAATGGTAAATAGGAGTTAGAACGATTATTAATTAGGCATTATGACAAACTAACAGACAAACACAATGAACTAACTTATTATATAAAATATTCTAATTCAATTTTAAAATTCATTTAAAAAAAATGATAATTATACAAAAATTAAATATATTCTATTTTTTAATAAGGGGGCTTTTAAACATATATTCTAAAGATATGCTGTATTCGAATATATCATCTTAAACGCATTCCATTAGCCCATAGGCATGTATATCACGTAACATGCGGTATACTATATAGATAAAATATGTATATGTATATATTACTGATGTAAAAATAGTTACTAATTATTTTGTAAATGATGATTATTAATTAACTTATAGAAGAATATGCCATTCAATGTGGCAGAAAGATTATGAAATACAATTTGTGTTGTGTACAATAATAATATCATCCTCTCAAGAACTATTCCTGGAGAATATTCCAAGCAAAATCTCTTCTTTTTTGCAAAGCTATATGTACCATTGTAAACCTGCATTAATAACTTATTTTATCGTTATTTTAAAGTATATACACATTTAAAAATATATCTTAATTTAATATATGTATAGTTGTGCATGTAAGTATCACGTCTTTCTATCTTCCTATGTGTATATATGTAGATACATGCAACCCCTATCAATACATAGATCTTTCTCTCTCTCTCACACACACACACCGCTGGTACGAACGGAGTAGAATATCCATGGGGGCTATCTTGGACCGGAGAGTTCAACGGCGTGGAGGTTGTCCGTGGAGTCAACAAGCCAATCAGATCTGTGAGGAATAAACTCCACCTCTTGGTTCCGTACAACTTCAACCTTTTGCCACTCTTCCCATCTCTCTGCAAGCCCATCGCCCTCGAGCATCCGTACAACATCCGCCATCTTGAGCCTGTTCAACGAAAGCTGGTTAAAATGTCTGTGTGTATATTGATGCGTATATATACGATCCATATCTACATCCGTGCAGTGTGCTATGTGTGTGCCTATGGATGCTGTGGTGTGTTTCATATTATTAAGTGTGTCCAGTAACCCCCCTCTCTCTTGTCATACATTTATTATGCACATACGGCTGCTGTGTTGTTCTTGCGGATATGGCCATTTACACATTCTCTATACATATAGATGGAGGAAGATCTTTTTGAAGCAAACTTAAGCATCGTATATACAAAGGGAGCAGATTAATCAGATATGAATACACACATTTATCGATTTTCTTAAGTATAAATATATGGATACATGAACATATATGCATAGTCTTCAATATTTCCATTAAGAAGAGACATATACATATATATACGCACAAGGTGTGTATATGTTTTCTTACCAAGAGAGAGAGATAAAGATGTGTGTGTGTGTGCGCGTGCGTACGAACCTGTCGTTTGGTGAAACTTGTGTACACAGGAGTGCCACCTGAATCAACTCTTCCACTTCATTTAGATCATACGAGTTTTGTAGATCCGAGTCCACGAGCTGCACCACTTTCTTCTCTCGTAGCAGTCCTTTCACCTGTACAAACAGCAACATATATATATATCCAACACGCACATGTACATTTACATGTGCCCATACGCACATAGGAATCGAATATATGCAGATATACACACATAGGTATGCAGATAAATACATTCGACATGCACGCACAGTCACACACACACAATGTATCCTTTATGGCGTACCCAATCAAGAAGCATCACATCATCATCATTGGCCAGACGTGCAAGATCAAAAGCTCTTTGTCCGGTTATTAACTCAAGCATAACCAAACACATCCGTTTTCTCCGAAGACTTTCCAGTAGATAAGTACTCGGGTGCAATATGCCACGCACAGCAGTTGTCACATGTGTATCTGTGTGTATTCTAAAGCATATTTTAATAAATGTTGAAGTATAATAACTTCTTTCTCTCTCTCTCTCTCTCACTCACACACACACACACAACGTACTCCATGTCCAGGAGACACACCATTATTTTGGGGTTGACATTGCATCCATGACTTCGCTTTTCGTACAGCGGGTTTCTCCTGGTAATTCGTAAGCTTAAACAGGTCAGTTTGTTTTTTACATTATTAATCTTGCTTTCACCAAGGTAACATATGTATCAAAATTGGGATCGGATATTTCTACAGAAATAATAACTATATTATTAAATATTTAAAGCTTTTAATAAATTTATAATCCAAATAAAACTTTTCACTACAAAATTATTTATATTTGATAATTTAATTAGAAATGCATTATATAATTATTAAGTTGTAAGGTCCACGTGTAGGGCTGCATGCACACATACCATAGTGGATTTTGATATCCATAAGATCGGTTTCAATCTGAACCACTCACTCTTGTATATAATATAAGGTTTTGGGCTAATACAGTATACACATTTTTATATTTTGAGCTCTTACTTTTGTGAAGGTGAGGCGCATCTTTAACTGTTCTAACAGAGTGCTCGGATTTGTGTTTTCTTTTATTTTTTTCATTATGCATAACATATAAATTCTTTATTTGTGGAGCAGCTACTCATGCAGTTGTTGGATGCCATGCGGATGCAATTGAACAATCACTCTCAATTGATAACAGCGTTCATAGCCCATGGTACTACCTTCATGCTCCTACTACGAATCCTCGTGTCCGATTGGATTTCTTTCGCAGAAATCCTAAAGATGATATGTACAATTGGTTTGACCACTTCACCATGATTGCCACATATCATTCATGGGACAATGCTTGATATTTGCATGAGTTTCCTACTTGTCTTCAAGGGATGGCGTCGCAATGGTACAATGATTTGGACATTGCAACTCATGGGGATTGGAGTATTCTTCTAGTAATTTTCAAATGTGTGTTTGGGCATACTGATGATTGTGATGATGCTTTTTAGCAGTTGCATCGTATTCGTTAAAAACCATCTGAATCGGGGATGTAGTTCGATGTTTGCTTTCGAAGCCTTTTGCTATGTGCAGAGCCTAACATGTCGAAGCGCATCAAGTTAGGTATGTTATGGCCAGCACTTCGTCAAGACCTTGTGGGGCTTGTGCATGCACTGGCTCCAATGACTCTTGATAATATTATGCAACTGGCACAACAATATAAGTCATCACCTCTTCAACTTGTAGCTTCATGTTCTCTAGTTCCACTTCATGTTAGGGATGGTCCTGCTTTGATGGAGGCTAATGCTGCCGCTGCACATGTACCAGCACAAGGTTGGGGCTATGGACGTGGACGTGCAATTCATTGTTGGGTGTGTGATGAGGTTGGACATATGTATCAACATTGTCAACATTTTCTTGATTGGCGTCCTCCATTTTTGATGGAGGCCTTGGCAACAACAACGTTCGGTTGACGTCGCTATAATGGAAGGTCTTGATGTGGTAAATCTTTCGAAAAATGAAGAATTGCACGAGTAGAGGGCGAATAAGTTGGTGACCCCTTTGTCTTTCTTTTGGGAGTATCATCAAGGGGTTCACTCGGCACCAGTTCATCCGGCCTTTACTTTTCAAGTTTAATTCAATAACATGACACGTCCTATTTTCCTTTCAGTATTGGTTGATATAGGTTTGAGTTTGTCTTTTATTCCATATTTTATTACTACATGTTGCAGTCTTCATTTGTGTTGTGCAATCAAACCAATCTTCATTTTTTATGTTAACGGACACATTCATGCTTGTTCACGAGATGAGACTGACATTGTTCTTCATGTGGACGATCATGAATTTGAGCTTTAATCTTTGCAGGTGGTGCCGAGTCAAGCTTTTCACCTTATTCTTAATATGAATTAATTGACTCGTAATCAAGTGTGACTTTGAAAAGTCTCCCCTTTGTTTAACTCTCCCTCATCTTTCTTCAATTCCTCTTCCTTCGTTTATATGCTTCTACCTTTGCTTCCATCACTTTTGTTTCACCCTTACTTCTACCGTCTTTTTTTATGTTCTTCCATTCTCTCTTTAGATCCCTCAGATGATTGTTATGAGGCAGTCATTACTCAACTTAAAAAGGAGTATGTTGATCTTTTTAACTTTGACTTATCGTTTAGAGCCAAGATTGCAACACGTTACCTTATTTCAATTGAGGATGCTAGGCTGATTAAGGTACCTGTTCAACGCCGATCATTGAAGGAGGTCAAGATTTTATAGGCAAATGTTAAGAAGATGTTGAAGAAGGGTGTTATCAAGAAATCTCAAAGTCCTTAAGTGTGCAAACCTCATCTTGTGACAAAGCCGGATGGGAGCACTCAATTCTGCATTGATTATTGCCCATTAAATAATGTAATTATCCCAGATGTTTACCCACTTCCTCATACTGTAAATCTTCTAAATCGACTAGGGCGGAGCTGTTGGTTCACCAAGCTAGATCTCGCATCTGAATATTGGCAAGTTCTGATGGCTAGCATGGACATTCCCAAGACTGCTTTTTAGACACCATTTGGCTTTTACGAGTTCTCGTTAATGCTTTTCAGTTTGAGCGATGCTCCAGCAACTTTCCAATGTATGATGGATGAAGTTCTTTGTGATATGTCAGAGCTGACTACCGACTTCATCAACGATGTTTTAATCCACTAAGAAGGAACATGGGAGGAGCGTGTCTCTGATCAACGCAAGGTTTTAAATCGGCTGTGGAAGTTGGTTTGAAGTTGAAGTGGTCTAAGTGTGTGTTTAGATCCAAGAACACCACTTATCTTGGCTATCGCATTTCTCGTGAAGGTTGGCAAGTTGATCTTGATAAACTTGTTGCAGTCCTGAAGTTCCTTATGCCGAAGTGTGTGAACGATGTACAATGCTTTCTTGGTAAGGTATAATATATTAGCCATTTTGTGAATCATCTTTTAGATCGTACTGCACCATTGCGGGCGTTACTGAAGTCATCCACATCATCTTTTGTTTGATTTAAGGATTGCAAGCACGCGTTTGTAGATCTTAAAAAACTGTTGACGATTTCTCTAGTTTTGGCATACCCTGATTACACTCGTCCCTTCATCTTGCACGTGGATGCTTCTGACATCGGTCTCAGGGGTGTATTGATGCAGGAGAGTACAAGTGTAAAATATGTGTCGTGAGACTGTCATTGATCAACTTAAGGAGTATGCTGATCTTTTTGACTTTGACTTATCATTCAGAGCCAAGATTGCAACACGTCACTCTATTCCAATTGGGGATGCTAGGTTGATCAAGATATCTGTTCAGCATCGATCACTGAAGGAGCTCAAGATCTTGTAGGTAGATGTTAAAGAGATGTTTGAGGAGGGTGTTATTCAAAAGTCTCAAAGCATGAGAACCTCATCTTGTGATGAAGCTGGATGGGAGCACTCAATTCTGCATCGATTATCGCCCATTAAATGATGTAACTATTTCGAATGTTTACCCATTCCTCATATTATAGATCTTCTAAATTGACTAGGGCAGAGTCGTTGGTTCACTAAGCTAGATCTCGCATTTGAATATTGACAAATTTTGATGGCTAACATGGACATTCCCAAGACTGCTTTTCGGACACCATTTGACTTGTATGAGTTCTTGGCAATGCCTTTCGATTTGAGCAATGCTCCAGTGACTTTCTAACAAGAAAGAACATGGGAGGAGCATGGTTGTGATGTACACAAGGTTTTGGATCGGCTGCAAAAAGTTGGTTTGAAGTTGAAACGGTCTAAGTGTGTGTTTGGATCCAAGGACACCACTTATCTTGGCTATTGCATTTCTTGTCATAGTTTTTATTATGACTCCCCTTTACTTTGGATGTTGACTGTTGTTACCTACTGTACTATGTTGATAAGCTCTAGATGTAGTAGGAAACAGGCCCGCTTAGTGCACTTGGGTATCTGGTGATGGTCCGGCTGGGTGTCATTAGGTATTTGCAGAAAAATCTAGGCGAAGCTAGAACTTACCTTCTAGAAAACTCTTACCCTGGTTTTCCGTGTCCCGGTTGGGTTAATGGTTAGTTTCAGTGAGTTCGGCATGTCGGATATGTTTAGAAATGCCCCTAGGTTTGACAGGTTAGGGTTTAGGGGTCGATGGATAACTCACCAAGTATGTTCCCTCTGGGAATGAGATTTTAGTGCTATCCCACTTAAGTAAACAGGAAAATAGGGGGGGGAGGCCTCTGTCACATAAATAAAGTAGTATATAGGAGTGAGGGTTCTTGGGTTCATGACTGAGCTTGTTACTCTTCTCCCGGTGCAAGCTCTAGTTTGTGTCATCAATGTACAACCCTCTGTTGTGCCGCCCTAACTTCTAGACGATAGGGGTACGTCCCACCTTCGGGGTAGCTTACCCTTAACGTTGGTGAATCCATGTCTGGGAGGTCTTGTCATAGTTTTTACTATGACTCCTCTTTTACTTTGGACGTAGACTGTTGTTACCTACTGGATTATGTGACGAACCCTAGATGTAGAAGAAACAGGCCCGCATAGTGCACTTGGGTATCTAGTGATGGTCCGGCCGGGTGTCGTTAGGTATTTGCAAGAAACTCTAGGCGAAGCTAGCACTTCCATTTAGAAAACTCTCCCCCGTTTTGACGTTCCAGGTTAGGGGTTTTCGCAAAGTATAGCTTGTCAAAATAAGGGTTAGGGACACCCCTAGGGTTGACCTAACCCTAGGGTTGCCCTAACCCCACGTCCTAAACCCCCCCCTAGGGGTTAGGTTTAGGATTAGGATTGGACAACTCATTTTCTCTAAGGGCTAGCATTTCAGTGCCAGCCCACTTACTCATATAGGAAAACAGGGGGGGGGGGGCTCCGTCACATAAATAAGGTAGAGTATACGTAGGAGAGCTCCTGGGTTCATGAATGAGTTCGTTGCTCTTCTGCCGGTGCAAGCTTCAGCTTGTGTCGTTAAGGTACAACCCTCTGTTGTGCCGCCCTAACTTCCAGATGCCAGGGGTACGTCCCACCTTCGGGGTAGCTTACCCTTAACGTTGGCGAATCCATGCCTGGGAGGTCTTGTCGGGATGCACGTTCCAAGAGGCAGAGGTTGAGGCTTGTCTCCAGCCTCCTCCTCCACGTCAAGCTAGGTGTAGCACTCACGGCCAAGCAAGGCACATCCGTGTCCTTGTCCAACTGTGGGCGTGGGATCTTGTTTGACAGGTTCACGTTACCTGGTTCCTGAGGGTTCATTGAGGGGTTCTAGAGTTGGCATTTAGGAACCACGTTTGTGGCACTTGGTGCAACTCTTGAATCTAAGGGCTATGGCATGATAGCCCACATCGGGGAAGGCAGTGTCACATGGAGATGTGACACTGGGCTAAACGTCACATGGTAAACACCGAGGCACGCCCTTTGGGGTTATGTCATGGGCTTGTCGCCAAGGGGTTGGATACTCTAGCAAACACATGCTTGTGCTTGCACTAGGGTGCTAAGCCTTGGGCATCCGCTCAAGGGAGGTTAGGTCTCGTAACTAGGTGTGCTTTGGCACACTTGGCTAGGGGAGTGTTCTCCTTGGAATCAGGGTTGAACAACCTAAGTGTTAGCAGAAGCCCTTTCGTGAGGCACTCGCAAGGTCATGTGCTTAGGGTTATCCCAAACCTAGCCTTAGGGAGTTTGCTTAGCAGAACACTCGTGTCCGCCTACGGCGCACACTCGTGTCCTCACTAAGTACTAGCCCTAGGTCTAGGGTATAACTTGGCCACTCAAACCCTTAGGGGTTAGTCGTGGTTCAGGGTACCCCTTGTCGCCCTAAAGGGGTTGTACTCCCGGATGAGGGTGATTCCTAAGGGGTAAGTGATGATGCCTTAGTTCTGTCTAGGGGTATGTGTGGAACACACGTCTCCTTGATGGGGGTTAGGGCATGAGCCTGTCTAGGTCTTCTAGGGCAAGACCCTAAGTCAACTAGGGTTATCCCTCAAGGGTTTTGGGGTAGACACTCTAGGGAGACTTAGGCTAAACCCTAAGTCAACTAGGGTTATCCCTCAAGGGTTCTGGGGGCAGACATTCTAGGGAGACTTAGGCTAAACCCTAAGTCTCCTGTCCACTTGGGCATTAGAGTCTAACCCTAGGGGTCGTTGGGGTTGTTCTGGGAAACTTAGCGTTGCTCACACAGGGTGATGACGCCAAATGGCCACCTGGCGGCCACGTGTTGCCACGTGTTGGCCCTTTGGGTTAAAACTCTGACAATTGGTATCAGGAGCCTATTCTCTACGGTCAGTAGGACTACCTAAAGTGTAGTGTATTTTAGGGTTTAGTTAGTTCTAAATTTTGAAGTACTCTATCACTTTCGGCTAATGTCTGAATTCTGCGTGGAGAGTTGGTCCTGAGATCTATAACTCTTCAGAGTACACCTACTTCATAAGTGGGTGTGGGTTATGGACTTAGAAGGTAGCACTTGGAAGTCAGCTTCCAAGTTGTATGCCAGGTTATTTTACCTTAAGGTTGTCCAGGTTACTTTACCATATGTTTCCACAAGACGTGGCGTGTTAGTTTGTTCTGGCTTACAAACTAAGTCTTGGAAGTGGATCATGTGATATGCTAAGCTTACCCATTATTGAAAATTTTTCTTTTTCTTTAAGGTGTTTGAATTTGGGATAACACATGATTTGGAAACAGATAGTGTCCTTTGAGTCTTGGCTCATGTCAAGATTCAATATCGGATCCAACTGTAGTGTTCAAACGGGGAAAGACTTATGTTCAGAAGTGCATCTTTGACTTCGGGAGAAGGGGCATATTCAAACATAAGAATGAACACTACATTTTGACATAAAGTGTAAAATAAGCTCTTATTATAGTGCATGGTTCCGAGAGTGTAACTCTAGAAGCAACTATAGTGATGAACTTATAATACAATGGAATGTCAAATATTGACATATGATAAATATGTTAAGCAATGGGTTTGAAGATCCAATGTAGTCAAAGTATTGTCTGATGTTCGCAATATTTTGATGACGCTAGCTGCAAGTAACATTAGGTGGAATAGTTTACTAAGTTCAAGTCACCTAATTTGAACCTTAGTACAACTTGAAACCTTAGTTAGTTGTAAGCGCGCACTTGTATTCAAGTTAGCTAGCTCGACTAACTTGATTAAGAAGTTGTCTCATAAGAGATCATAAGAGAAACTTCGGATAATAGCTAGAGAATTTCGTTATCTTACCAATATCGGTTTTGGGATAGATGGCATGATCTATTAGAAAGAGAAATGTTGGAAACATACGTTTACATTTTCAGTTTACTGAGTAATGAAGGACTTGTATAGTGAAGGCGTTCGGCACACTTGCACATTTTCATTATTAACTCTTTAATATTGAAATTTGTAACGTTGTTTACAATGTGGGCATAAGCTCTTGAACAAGGGTGATTCCTTAGTTAAGAAGAGCATGATTTAAGGTTCTCCAGTTTGCTTATTAACTAAGTAAAGAAACTTGCTTAGTTTGATAACTTATGTTGAGAACTATCAATGAGTCAATAACAAGTCGGGTATACATTTTGGGAGGTTTAAGTGCATGTACCTCCTTAAGATAGTTTGTATTCGGTGGGAATTAGAAGTTGGTATTGGTTTTCAATATCAATTTCATTTTTAGAGTCGAATACAATTATTTAATAGATGGTTTCTTGACTTTGCATCATGGTCGCAAAATGCAGGCACTCAAAGAGCTTATAAAGTAGGTATCTTCAGTTCTTTGGAATATTGAAAAATAGAACTATTCTTGACTCAAGGTTTGATAGTATTCCTTAGGTTAGTTGTTAGTTCTATCTCAAGGTTTGATGGTGTTCCTTGAGTTGGTTCAATAATATGATATTGTGTAGCGAGATTAGCACAAGAAGATGGTGTCCCTTCTTGATGATTGTAGTTCAATTCGTCCAATATCCGGTTCGAGAATTTGAGGTTTCCTATCACCTCATCTGTGGAGATATTTATATTTTTAAACTTTGATAGAATTTGTGACAATCTTTTCAAGATTGGTTATAAATGACTTGTCAAAGTATAGTATATCTCTTCAATATTGAGTTTGGAGCGCTCAATATCAAACTTGGTTATGATCACATGAGGTGGCCGTAAATAATATAAAGACTCAAGTGGATTTGAGTCTGACACTTTGGTAAGGCACTACCTTAGTGTTATAACTTGAAACGTGTTTTCAAGTTAGTTGAGAAATGAGACATTTCTCAATACATTGCTTGAGGGGCAATGTGTCACTTTCTGGATTGCTAGGTGTCTAGAGGAATAATGTATCTTATTCAATGTACTGAACTAGATATTTTATTCATGTTTGGGGAATCTATTGAAATATAAGGTATGACTAAAACATGAAGTTGATCTAACACTTCAGTGTTATGATAGCATTTATGTGGAGGTTTATATCTTACTAAATCAATTAGATGAACCAGACACTAGTTCATGATTCCTCTTAGTCTCTGAACAAAGTTCCTCGAAATACTGTCGTAACATTATATTTCCGTCTCAAAATTGAAGTTCGGTTCATGTAAACTAAGACCATATCTATAATGTAGTTGTAGCATTTCGATAAATTGATATGATTGTAAGTTTATATCCACTAGTATAACAACTAGTTGATAAGCTTAGGATTTGAACGTTAAAACGATCATTATCCATTCGAGAGTATCAATATCGAAATTGCGACTATTTATAGAATAAGGATTAGTTTTAAAAGATGTTTATCAAAACACTAGTTGCTTAATTAGTGAAATGCTATACTTCGGTATAGTGTTGAAAACATTTACGAAATAGTTTAAGAGTTGGAAATAAATATAATGTTACGGAGGCGTACAGTATTACGAGTTCAGGGAGACTCTTATCGTGAAAACTAAGTTTTAAAATTCCGTATTTTGAACTTAGTACGATAAGGAGTTAGGAATTATTGAATGGCACCTAGTATGTTGTGCTCTTTGGAGAATGAGTACAATGAGGGTACTAATTAAGACAAAGATTGTTGATTAGGCATTAGAGATGGGTTGAATTTCCTGGTTTCCACATCGGTTTGTAAGAAAGGTATGTTAGCTTATCTGGTCCCTGAACTGGTCGGTGTTATGAAAGAGTACAAAGTTGGTTGTGAAAGAAATGGCAGTTGGCAAGACCTTGTTGTATACATGTGTACAGCCATGCGCCTCTGTGATCGCCTCTGGCCAGATTGACATGTTTACAAAGAACAGGGTTTTACGACTTGTACTCTTGTATCGGAAAAGAGCTTGATTCCGATAAAAGTCTCATACTTAGTCTGCGTAACTATATACTAATGAGAGATAGGTATAGTAGCAGACCCTTATGAAAAGGGGTAATGAGAAGCACCGAGGGATGCAGAGATGTAAAGCTATAATATCGTAACATGTGGGACCATTGGAAAATCAAAGAAATGCGAAGGTGTTTGGTCAAGCATTTGAGAAGTGCTTGTTGTGCGCTAGATGACAGAGGTCGTCAACATTTAATATTAAGGAATAAAGCAAGTCTTTATTTCTTGTTAACCAAGGGGCCGGCAACAACACTAACTAGAGGCCTCCAATATAAATTCTAGTTAAGTAAAGAAATTAACCAGTGTTGTGTGCGTCGGGTGACAGACTTTGCAGACGTGCAAAAGGTCTCCAGGTGACTTCATGTCGCAGGTGGTGCCTCCGGCAGCTGGGTTTACGACTCAGTGAACGACGGTTCTGAAGTACTTGGTTTCGCGTAATGCAAGGGGGGTAATAAATTATGTGAACTTTTGGCTGACTCCGCATAGAGTGATATGTTAGTTTTGGTTAGTTTTTCTAACATTATCTAGTCTTGGAGTTGGACGTCAACGAGGACGTTGACATTTTCAAAGGCGGGGAGTGTGTCATAGTTTTTACTATGACTCCTCTTTACTTTGGACGTTGACTGTTGTTACCTACTGGATTTGTGACGAACCCTAGATGTAGAGAAACAGGCCCGCTAGTGCACTTGGGTATCTAGTGATGGTCCGGCCGGGTGTCGTTAGGTATTTGCAGAAACTCTAGGCGAAGCTAGCACTTCCTTTAGAAAACTCTCCCCCGTTTTGACGTCCAGGTTAGGGTTTTGCAAAGTAGCTTGTCAATAAGGGTTAGGGACACCCCTACCCTAGGGTTGCCCTAACCCACGCCCTAAACCCCCCCCTAGGGTTAGGTTTAGGATAGGATTGGACAACTCATTTTCTCTAAGGGCTAGCATTCAGTGCCAGCCCACTTACTCATATAGGAAAACAGGGGGGGGGGGGCTCCGTCACATAAATAAGGTAGAGTATACGTAGGAGAGCTCCTGGGTTCATGAATGAGTTCGTTGCTCTTCTGCCGGTGCAAGCTTCAGCTTGTGTCGTTAAGGTACAACCCTCTGTTGTGCCGCCCTAACTTCCAGATGCCAGGGGTACGTCCCACCTTCGGGGTAGCTTACCCTTAACGTTGGCGAATCCATGCCTGGGAGGTCTTGTCGGGATGCACGTTCCAAGAGGCAGAGGTTGAGGCTTGTCTCCAGCCTCCTCCTCCACGTCAAGCTAGGTGTAGCACTCACGGCCAAGCAAGGCACATCCGTGTCCTTGTCCAACTGTGGGTGGGATCTTGTTTGACAGGTTCACGTTACCTGGTTCCTGAGGGTTCATTGAGGGGTTCTAGAGTTGGCATTTAGGAACCACGTTTGTGGTACTTGGTGCAACTCTTGAATCTAAGGGCTATGGCATGATAGCCCACATCTTGGAAGGCAGTGTCACATGGGATGTGACACTGGGCTAAACGTCACATGGTACAACGCCCGAGGCACGCCCTTTGGGGTTATGTCATGGGCTTGTCGCTAAGGGGTTGGATACTCTAGCAAACAGGCATGCTTGTGCTTGCACTAGGGTGCTAAGCCTTGGGCATCCGCTCGAGGGAGGTTAGGTCTCGTAACTAGGTGTGCTTTGGCACACTTGGCTAGGGGAGTGTTCTCCTTGGAATCCAGGGGTTGAACAACCTAAGCTCATTAGCAGAAGCCCTTTCGTAAGGCACTCGCAAGGTCATGTGCTTAGGGTTATCCCAAACCTAGCCTTAGGGAGTTTGCTTAGCAGAACACTCGTGTCGCCTACGGCGCACACTCGTGTCCTCACTAAGTACTAGCCCTAGGTCTAGGGTGTAACTTGGCCACTCAAACCCTTAGGGGTTAGTCGTGGTTCAGGGTACCCCTTGTCGCCCTAAAGGGGTTGTACTCCCGGATGAGGGTGATTCCTCAAGGGGTAAGTGATGCCTTAGCTCTGTCACGGGGTATGTGTGGAACACACGTCTCCTTGATGGGGGTTAGGGCATGAGCCTGTCTAGGTCTTCTAGGGCAAGACCCTAAGTCAACTAGGGTTATCCCTCAAGGGTTTTGGGGTAGACACTCTAGGGAGACTTAGGCTAAACCCTAAGTCAACTAGGGTTATCCCTCAAGGGTTCTGGGGGCAGACATTCTAGGGAGACTTAGGCTAAACCCTAAGTCTCTTGTCCACTTGGGCATTAGAGTCTAACCCTAGGGGTCGTTGGGGTTGTTCTGGGAAACTTAGCGTTGCTCACACAGGGTGATGACGCCAAATGGCCACCTGGCGCCACGTGTTGCCACGTGTTGGCCCTTTGGGTTAAAACTCTGACAGGTCTTGTCGGATTACACGTTCCAAGAGGCAGAGGTAGAGGCTTGTCCAGCCTCCTCCTCCACGTCAAGCTAGTGTAGCACTCACGGCCAAGCAAGGCACATTTGTGTCCTTATCTAACTGTGGTGTGGATCTTGTTTGACAGGTTCACATTATCTTCCTAAGGGTTTCACAAAGGGGTTCTAGAGTTGGCATTTAGGAGCCACGTTTGTGGTACTTAGTGCAACTCTTGAATCTAAGGGCTATGGCATGATAGCCCACATCATGGAAGGCAGTGTCACATGGGAGATGTGACACTGGGCTAAACGTCATGCGATACAAAGCCCAAGGCATGCCCTTTGGGGTTCTAGCCAACAGACATGCTTGTGCTTGCACTAGGGTGCTAAGCCTTGGTATCCGCTCAAGGGAGGTAGGTCTCGTAACTAGGTGTGCTTTGGGCACACTTGGCTAGGGGAGTGTTCTCCTTAGAATCCAGGGGTGAACAACCTAAGCTCATCAGCAAAAAGCCCTTTCATAAGGCACTCGCAAAGTCATGTACTTAGGGTTATCCAAACCTAGCCTTAGGGAGTTTGCTTAGCAAAACACTCGGTTCACCTATGGCGCACACTCGTGTCCTCACTAAGTACTAGCCTAGGTCTAGGGTATGACTTGGCCACTCAAACCCTTAGGGGTTTGTCGTGGTTCAGGGTACTCCTTGTCGCCCTAAAGGGTTGTACTCCCAGATGAGGGTGATTCCTCAAGGGGTAAGTGACGATGCCTTGACTTTGTCATGAGGGTATGTGTGAGACACTCTCCTTTGTGGGTTAGGGCATGAGCCTGTTTAGGTCTATTGGACAGGATCTAAAGTCTACTCGGTTATCCTCTAAGTTTAAGGGATGGTCATTCTAGGGACTTAGGTAGGACTCTAAGTCTTCTACCTAATTGGGCCTCTAGGGTTCATGGGATGGTCATTCTAAGGGACTAGGGTAGGACTCTAAGTCTTTTGCCTAATTGGGCCCCAGAGTCAGACTCTTAGGGTTATCTTGGAAGACTTAGCGTTGCTCACATAGGGTGATGACGCCGAATGGCCACTTGGCAGCCACGTGTTGCCACGTGTTGGCCCTTTGGGTTAAAACTCTGACATTCTCGTGAAGGTTTGCAAGTTGATCCTGATAAACTTGTTGCAATTTTGAAGTTCCTTACGCCAAAAGTGTGTGAACTATGTGCAACGCCCGAAGTGTGTGAATAATGTGCAATGCTTTTTTGGCAGATATAATATCTTGGCAAATTTTGTGGATCATCTTTCAGATCATACTACACCGTTGCAGGCATTGTTGAACCCATCCATGTCATCTTTTCTAGTCTAAGGATTGCAAGCACACATTTGTAAATCTTAAAAAACTGTTGACGACTTTTCCAGTTTTGGCATATCTTGATTACACTCATCCCTTCATCTTGTACATGGATGCTTCTAACATTGGGTCTTAGGGGCTATTGATGCAGGAGAGTACGAGTGTACCAGGTCAACGACATACATCAACGATATGTTGTAACCACAAAGGTGAATTACTCCATGACAAAGAAGGAGTGTCTAGCAGCCGTTTGGGGTTTTGAGAAGCTCACTGCCTACCTGCATGGTTCTCGAACTCTCTTAGAAGGCAATTATGTTATAGTCACTTTGTTATTGAAGTGGAAGAACTTGGTTGGCTGTATGCTCGGTGGGTCTTGAAATTTTAAATTTAAAACTTCAAGGTTATTCATTGCCCAAGGAGTTCCATGGCTAATGTTGACACTCTTTCTCGAGCTCCTTTTCCACCTTGTCTCTCTTCTTTGTTCCTGAAGAAACAGTTATTCCAGCATCAGTGAATTTTCTAAACAAGGATTCGATACCATCAGGAGTTGTTGTGCTTGATATTTAATGTCCGCAAGGTGCAGAGTTAGATTTGCCATTTTGGATGAGGTTCATGAAGTTTAAAAGGTTGACCCATGGATTCGAAGGCTTCATGATGGGTTTGAGAATCTTGCATCACTTGCTGATGACTTGCCTTTCATGCACTTACATTCGTAATATTGCCTTTAGGATAACATTCTTTTATTTTGTGGGGACTGATCTAGATGATTATTTATGGTTGGTGGTGCATTCGGTCTTCGTTCCATGCTTCCTCCACACTTACCATGACTCTCCTATTCTCGGTGGGCACATGGGACATTTTGTGTAATTGAGAAGCTGTGCAAATCTTTCTATTGGCCAGAGTTGCGAGGAGATGTGATTCGGTATGTGCAAAGTTGTGTGTGGTGCCAAGCTTGTAATACTCCCCCATGTACTTTGGAAGGGACTATTGGTGTTAATTGTAGTTTCCTGTTTGTTTGAGTTTGTGGCATTTGATTTGATGGGACCTTTTCCATGATCAACTGCTAACAATGAGTACATTATTATTGATTTTGACTACCTAACTCGTTGGGTGGAAGTTGGTGCTTTTGCTAGTGCAACTACCTCTGCTGTTGGCTAGTTTCTCCTTAATCGGGTTCGTGTTTTATCATTCTTGTCCAAAGTGGATTCTCTCAAATAATGGTCCTATGTTTATGACTGAGGCATTTTATGTTTGACATTTCAGTTGGGGATACGCCACACCTTCACAGTACTTATTAGATGGTTTGGTGGAACAAACTCATTAGGACTTTAAGGGATGATCACAAAGTACGTGAACTTTCAACATTCAGATTGGGATGGTTATTTATCGTCCCTTCGATATACTTATGTCATTGGAATATAGAGTTTCGTTGGTATTTCACACATAAAGCTCTTATATGGCCATAACATGATGTTGCCGATGGAGTTGGGTTTACCTTCTTGCTTGCCACGAACTGCTGATGCTAGGTCATGGGATCGGTATTTGACGAGCATTCTTCCATTGGTTCAAGCAAAGTTTGCAAAACACTTGGGCCGCATATAAGTGGGACAACAATGGCATTACAACTTTCATCATGGTCCACCTGCAAAGTATAAGGTGGATGAGTTGATGTTAATTCGTTTTCCCAAACTTACAGTATGTGGTTTAACCAAGAGTCCCTTGCTCAGTGGAAGGGACATATCGAGTGATGCGGCAGGTAGGATCGAAAGTTTATGAGGTTCGACACGACATTCAACCCGATCCTTCAGAGATTGTGCATATGCAACGATTGAAGCATTTTGTGCAATGATTAAAACTTTTGTGCAACAGGGTCAGGAACAAGTTGTGCCGCCTACAGATCCACCAATGCCTCCTCTTGATGTTCCTTCAAATCCGGGAGAGAACCCTAACCACCTTCCATCCTTTCGAGAGAGGAGGGGATGATGTAAGGTCCACGTCTATAGCTACATGTACACATACTATTATTAGTGTAGTGGATTTTGATAACCGTCGAATTGGTTTCAATCTAGACCACTCGCTCCTGTATATAATCTAATACAATATACGCATTTCTATATTCCAATATCTCACAAAGTGATATTAATAATTAGTATTCGATTATAATGATTTGAAGGATGGCTGGAGCATATGCAAACCCCTAACATCCATCTTTTGGAATCTCTTCTCTTTATGCAAGAATCTCCTAGTTGGTTATTCAAAATGGTTGGTTTAAGTTTAAAATAAATACACACACATGAAGTAATGACAAAGGACTTACACAAGAGGAACTAAATAGGTACGCATCTACAACAAAATGTGATTTAATTTATTAAGTCAAGACAAATTATTAGACATGCCAATGAAAGCTTGATGGATAAAGATTCGTTGAACTACATATATGCACAAGGGTTTAGGGTTTTGACATGTGCATGTATTTATCAAATTCTTTATAGCAACTATTGGTATTCTTGGATTCCGTCTTAACAACTACTCGCCTTTGTTTCAGAAACAAACACAAGGCCAAGCACTGCAATTCCTGCAAGCATCAAGAAAGTCCATACGAAGCTTTGTGTGATAATGAGAGTTTTGAAACTCAATTTGCATTAGCTGCAATTTTTTTCCTGCATATTCCAATATGGAACAAATATATTTATTATAATTTGTAATTCAAGAATCAAATTTATGTGAATAAACTTTAATTTTTTTCACCCTAAACCTTATGCTCAAGTGCACAGAGAGAGAAATTATATAACAATTGCGAATTGAGGACACGAGTATTTATGTATATGTATATATAATAAACTCAGATTTACGTGGTGAAAATGGAGGTGACATAACGAGGATGCCCGTTTTTTAACATCACTTAGATTCTACTGACTCAAATGCCTAAGTATATCTAATAGCGAGCACATTCTCCATGATCAAGACAAAATTGCAAAAAGTCAGAGATAACTATTTTAATCTATAGATGCATGTGTATATGTCAGAGATGATTTATACATGTAGGAATTAAATTAATGTATTTTCAAATAAAATTCACGTTGCACATAATGTATACATGTCTCTGTAGTTTGAATTCAATATATTCATCTAATTCATACATGCATCCAATACATTATATACATGTCTACATTCAACCACATATATAACATATATTGGGTACACATACACACAAATATATAAGTATAAGCTTCATTGCTTTCATGGCTTTGAGAATATTCAATTTGGTTTTAAAGGCTACTTATAAGTTGTTAAATGGTTGTAAAGGGAATGTTAAAAAGTTAATTCACATTTTCAAGTTTTGAAAAATAAATAATTTGAAGTAAGCATGTGTGTGTGAAGTCATATGTATGTGTATGTGCACATGCAAAAGCTACATATATAATTGTTCATATATTAATGTAGACAAAAATGTTAAAGATTATGAGGCGAAATAACATACATGCTCAACGATGTACATTTTAAGTAAGTATTTGATTGGGACTCTTGTAATGCAAATTAATGCAATTCACTTGTACATTTTAAATAAATATTTGTTTGGGACTCCGCTAATGCAAATAGTGAATTGCGTCACTCTTTATGCATCTATATACATATATACACAAGTGTGTATGTGTGTATATATATATGTGTGTGTGTGTGTGTGTGTATATGAATATATGTATATGTATGTTATACATCAATATAGCATATATGTTTAAACATACATATATGCACCCCAAGCACTTAAGGATGAAAAATTTAGAAACAAATTATCTAACGCATCTTAATATATATGTTTCACATATAATTTTATTTATATATAATATATATATATTTATATGTATATCTATATGAAATCAAATTATTAACATATTCTTGTCTCATATATTAATTTATAATTAATAGTTACTAGCTCTTTGGTTCTCAAATTATGATAAAAATGCATTCATTTTGTACACATACTCTCTTAACACTTGGGTAGATATATAAATCTTCAATTTTTATTTATTCTCATATTTAAGATAAATCTTTACTATATGGTATTTATACACAAAAGCCCACTTCTTGCCTTGCAATGTCTTTTAGATCTTTTATTTTTGTTGTAACTTATTTATACATAAACTTACTTTACAATGTTTAATTTATGTTGTAACTTATTCATAAGTCTAAAATTTTAAATATGAATAACATCAATTCTCTCCTTGTGGGTAAAATGCTTAAGTATTTTTATTAAATCGATAAGAACGTATACGTAGTGTTAGAGTATGAGTAGAAGACTCTACCTTAGTTACCTTAGTCATAACCTAAAGTTTTTACATCTTGTTTAACCAAGCATACAATACGCTGTTAATAATAAGAACCTTAACTTTTGGGGTGCATACAAATACAACATACTCACATAAAATGTAAACTCTAAGTAAAGTTGAGTCTAAATCGTTTCATGTGAATTTAAGATAATCCTTTATAAAGTTTTAAATTATAAATATATTCCTACATGATTTTGTAGTTGATGATTAATAAATATAATATTGTTTAAAGTGTAATTATATTTCTTAAAGTATCTTAATTCATGTTAAAGACACAAACAACAAGCTTCTTGTCTAAATCGTTTAGATGGTATGAATGGTTGAAAGAGTACATCGACCAATAATATGACCTCATTATAGTCTTATAAAGGTTTTTTAATATTGATAAGAATTCACTTAATATGTAATCATTTGGGTTAAAGAGTTTTAGGATATGTGATATATTTATTTGCTAAATAGTAATTTACATTCTTTCAAGAGAGATCCCATATAGCGGCTTCCCACCCATGATATGTCTATCGTACATACACCCTGAGAACATCCCCTCCTTAGGGTTTTTCTTTCTCAAAAACTTAATCCATTTCTTGGTAAAGTTGATATTCTTGTTATACTTGTCATACTTGACACCAATCTCCCAGAATTCGCCCTCTTCGTCAATAAAAGTTAATACCTTAGTGATTTCACACTTAGGCAGCTTTCCTGCACTCTTGCTGGGCACAACCATCTTTTTATGCAATACACTCACATTGGTTGTAGTAAGTTGCTTAGTAAAGAGCTGCGACCACTTGGAAATTTCTGGTTCCAACTTGAACTTGGCTGATGAGTTGGCAGCCTTTGGAGTATCTTCATTGATAAGCAAGGGTGTTGGTATCTTGTCTTTGTGACAAGGGACAATCTTGTTGTCAACATGTGGACAAGATTAAAATCTATACCATTGGTAGGGCATGGTACTTTGTCCTTCTCCAGTATAGGTTCAAAATTGTGAGGTGCACCGGGATGTTCTAATAAGTAACATGCAACATCTGCTAGTACCATTAACTTCTCCATTACGCCTCTAACCGTGATCTTCTTGGTTCTATATAATAAGAGAAAGGGAAATTGCAAAAGATCTTAAGTTAAAGTCCTATAGGGTTAGCCAAAACAAGATCCTTCTTTTATATACACATGTAGTCCACGCACGTGGTGTACACATTTGCTCACGCGGGATCCACGTGGAGACCAGCAAAAAAAAAATTTAATATATTATTGTGAAAAATTTCACTAGGCACATAAAACTAGGGTATTTTGATAATGCAGTATTTTAAAGATATATGCTGATGGCTGGGGTAATGCACTCTTGGCTTCTTATTTTGGGGCATGTGTTAGTTGGCTTTGGGGTTGACATTGCATCCAATGACCTCGCTTTTCGTTATAGCGGGTTTCTCCTAGTGACTTGTAAGCTTAAACAAGTTTTACATTATTAATCTTGCTTTTACCAAGGTAACATATGTATCAAAATCGCGATCTAATATTTCCACATAAATAATAACTATATTATTAAATATTTAAATCTTTGAATAAATTTATAATCCAAATAAAACTTTGTACTACAAAATTATTTCTATTTGATAATATATTCTGGAGCAGATGCAAACCCATAACATCCATCTCTTGGAACCTGTTCTCTTTATGCCAGAATCTTTAGTTGGTTATTCAAAATGGCTGGTTTTAAGTTTAAAAGGATTTATACAAAAGGAACTAAACAAGTACGCATTTACAGCAAAATGTGACTTAATTTATTCAAGTCGAGACAAATTATTAGACATGCCAAAAGAAAGCTTGATGGATAAAGATTTGCTGAACTATGAGCCTTATATGTACAAAAGGGTCTAGGGTTTTGACATGTGCATGTATGTATCAAATTCTTTATAACAGTTATGGGCTGGCAGCTGATTCCTTAAACAACTGCTTGCCTTTATGCAAGTTGTAACTAAAATGGGCATGGCTATAGTCCCATTTCCTAATAATTAGCAATTTTAGCTATTTAATTAGCATTTTCTAATATTAAAGGAATATTCTTTAGAATATATGTTTGAAAAGAGAATATTCTTTAGAATATTCTATTTTGTATTCTACCCTTTAATAAATTATAGCATTCATTGAACAAAAATTAATAACATTATAAAGTAGAATGTATTAAATTATATAATATATTGCCTAATATAACAATTAAGGAAGAGCATAAGAGGTACATTATATAAATATTGATGTTGTTATTAAAATATAATATTAAATATAACATTATTAATTAAAAATTTGTAGTAGTAATAATATATATATAAATCCTATATAATATAGTCAATCTTCCATATCATTTTTAAATTTATATAGTTAAGTATACAATTTGGTATTATTATTAAAGAGTTTATAATAATTATGAATATTAAATATATAATATTTTATAATTTTGTAATTGCTTTAAGCTTCAAAAAACATACATTCCCTTGCAGTTTTGTTAATCGTGACTTTATCAACGCTTCTTGACATCCACCCATATCGAATGGATTTAACATTTATAAACATGCTGGTCTTTTTGATTGGGGACCATGTTTTCTCTAGGCATCCATTATATCTTTCGCTCTCCTTCTCGTGTCGCCTTTTTTGTGGTTTGAACCATGCAACCTTAACAATACTATTTTTTGTGATTACTTCAAGTGTGTCGATAATTTGACCCATCCAAATAGGCTGATTATATGACGCATCTGGAGTAATGAGAAATCATTAGTTTTTGAAGATCCTTGCAGCAATCAAAGTATGCTTTAGGTTTTTGGTTCCTTTGTCCAACAAAGTGTGGAGTTTGCACTTCCACATCACTACTGGCTTTTATGTCGTTTGTGCTCAGTGATGTCATTTCAATCTCCTCTCGCCACCTTGTTTTAGGCCAGAAAGGTGTTGCAATTCTGTACTTGTGAAGTAGGCCCTTCCAACTCTCGAAAACAGTCTCCCAATAGTTGACCACATCTTATATAGTTCTGAGTAACCAGTTGCCTTATCAGAATTCTTTGGCATCGATTTTTGAACCCATGCCACATATTTTTTGATGCCATCAATAATAACCTCTTGTTCCTTGAGCTGGGCACTCAATGGAATAGGGTCTGGTTGTCCTTCTGGGAGAAGTGGCTTTCCATCCTCTCCACTTTTGAAGAGCATTAAGCCCTCTTTCGGTAACCACTCCTGCTCTGATGGCCGTAACTTGTACTGCATAATAGGTATACCATCTCGTATGGAGAAAAAGAATTGTAGCGGCACAAGGTGACCAACTAAAGAATCACTCCCTTCTTTTATATACTCCTTGAGAAATTTTTTGAAGTCTGGCACCTCAGTCACAAGCAAAGCACAACTTTTTTTGGAGATGCAATTTTCAAAAAGATTCATCATATGCGGTAAGGTAAGTGCACTTGTCCTTTTTGTAGAGTTGGAGACCTTGCTGAAGAACGCATCAATATCTTCATGAGTGTGACCAACCATAAGGAAACTGAGCGTGATTGTTTCAAACACACCTTTGGCAACAAGCATTGACAAGTATGCTAGCACATATCTAGAAAATAAAAGTAAGTATGAGCTTGAGAAACCCTTAAGTAAAATGATTTACCTATTTTTGTTCTCGCCTGCACAATTATCCATCTGTAAAAGCAAATGACGAGGAAGCTTATTTGATGTTGAGGACACATGTACACTATTTGAGCTAGATCCCTCCACTGAACCTGAACTCTCAACAGGGCCATCTGTTTTTTGTGCAGGTTGCTGACAATGCCTCTCATATTCCCAAGTAGCCTCAAGTGCAGACGTGTTCATGAGAGCATTATGTAAAGGTTGAAGGTGTTGTTTCTTCACTTTGAGATCACTGATAGGACTTGTCTGTGAGTGGGCTTCAAGGTTTCTGAAACACATGGCTAACGACCCAATAGTGAAATTGGAGTCGCTAGACCAATGTGGAAGTGAAAAGTGTCCATATGACTCACAACCGTGTCCATGTGTTAGCACACCTGTCAATGAAATCGGAAGTTTCATGACATTTCCAAGGCACTTTGGTGTTGCAAAGAGCTTTGGAATGCTGGTCTTTGAATGATCCATCTTGTCATGGATCAAGCACAGGTACTCTGATGGGCGTGACACAGAAAGCATGCGGTGTGCATAGTACTGAGACCGGCAAGTTTGTTGTGCAATCATGTGGGCCTCCATCTTCCTTTGAATGGTAGTGATCTCCACCAAGGTTTTTGCACAAGCCTCTGCAGCCTTCAATGATGTACAAGTGTCACACTTAGAAAAGCTAGAGTGTTTTGCAATCTCCACATCCTTAAAATGAGTATTCCATATGTTGTTGAAGGTACCAGTGCAGATTGCTTGGAGCCCCATCAAACTGAGGCACTTGTTCACAGTTCAACAGTTTCAATTGAGTGTAGATTGAAGGTAAAACCTTGAGATTTAAGTAAAACCTTGAGATTTTCCCTGACCCCTGCATTTGTGGTTCGGCATTTGTGAGGCATCCTGTCTGCATTTGCTTCCACAAAAGCCTTGAGTATCTCTATGGCTGCCTGATGTGAGAGCGGGTTTTGACCAAGCCAGTGTTCCCATGAACTGAGGTTCGCGCTCCATCTAGCCACTCATCCTCCGACGGTAGAACGTGGTCTTTGGGATCCCGTATATACTGTACCAAGCTTTGAAGCAGATGGCCACCTTATTAAATACCATGGATGTACTCTGATAACCTGTGTCCGAGGCCATTCCATCAATACACCCAGTTAGTGCAGCATATACAAACTCATGCCTTTGCTTTTGGGTGAGCATACGAAAACATGTCTACATTGGGTAATTTCATTCCGGTCTGCCATCTGACAACACTTCTTCTTGCAACAGTCAATCGTGGAAATGCTCGTAACACTTTCGGAAGATGTAGGATCATCTTTACCCTCTTGCTGAAACTTGCAGGGGAAGATCTACAACCCATGAATCGCCTTTTTCTTACAATAGGACCAATGCCAAGGAACCTCTTCAAATATGATTGTTCTTCCGGGTTGTTATTATTGAAATCCAACCCAGAATATGTTGAACCATCTTGCCGTCTTAATTCAGATGTTCGCCACCTCACGAGGGATCCAGGATACAATGTGCCATTAGGTGAAACCTCTGTCACAACTCACCCCGAAGTCGGACCCTAGTTTCTCTTCTGACACTGCTTCCATTGGATTTATAGCTGTGATGATGCCTCTTCCGACTTCAATCTCACGAAGAAAGAGAATCACCTCATCCATCACAGCAGGCAAGCCATCATCTGGTAAACTCGTGCTACTATTTGTTTGTGACTTGCATATTCTGTGTCAGCCTTGACTTCATTCAAATTCCACAATACAGGAGAACCCTCCTCAAATTCCATTCCCAGAACCTCAACATGCTTGTAAATGGTGTTCACCCATACGTACACAAAGATCCTTGGGCAATATTGTGACATGATGCATTATTATCTCGAACTTCCACAGTTCCAGTGCCAACTATCTCGTTGTTCCGAAGAAGACATACTTTATCTCCAGTATTAAACATATTGTCCTGCACATAAATAATTGTATTATTTATGATATCTGTTTATGCAATATTTCTAAGAAATCTGAATTACGGTTATTTAATAATATGCATATGCAATAATACATAATTATGTTTAGAGATAATATCTCATGTTTGATTAATACAACTGATGGGCGGGATTAATCCCGCCCACGAATCCCTCCGACGAGGAACGGTCGGCGGGATTAATCCCGCCGCCGACTCAACCCCTTCGGAGAGAGTCGGCGGGATTAATCCCGCCTTGGACTCCCTCCGACAAGGAAGAGCCGGCGGGATTAATCCCGCGCCTCTTCCTCCTCGGGGGGAGTCCGGCGGGATTAATCCCGCCGACTCTCTCCGACGAGGAAGGGAGTCGGCGGGATTAATCCCGCCGACTCAACCCCTTCGGAGAGAGTCGGCGGGATTAATCCGCCGGACTCCCCCGAAGGAAGAGCGGCGGGATTAATCCCGCCGGCTCTTCCTTGTCGGAGGGAGTCCAAGGCGGGATTAATCCGCCCACAATTCTTACGACGGGGAATGGGTGGCGGGATTAAACCGCACATAACTCTCTCCAAAACTATGATTTCAAAGAGATCTCGGGATAAATCCTGTCCCCAAATCTTAAAACAGGGAAGTGGTGGCGAGATTAATCCCGCCACCCCTTCCCTGCCCTCCTAAATGGTTGGCGGGATTAATCCCGCCGACAACTCTTTCTAATAAATTCTGGTAAACTCTTCATCATGAGAAGGTTATCGACGGGATTAATCCCGCCACTCTTTTTCAGTGGCGGAGAAGCATTGCCCGGGAGATGGTGGCGGGATTAATCCCGCCACCTCTTCGAAGAGGCGAAAAAGAAATGGCCGGATTAATCCCGCCGCCCGGTTAACCTAGAATATTAAGTTAAAAGGATATTTAAACGGGATAAATCCCTAACGGAATATATTATAATCCTAATGCATTCCTAAACCCCTAAAATTGTAATTTTAAGAGAGAATGTAAGAGAGTGAATCTTTTAAGTATTTTTTAAATTTGTTTATAATACTTACTTGTAAACAGCACTGAAGGCGCCGTGCTTTCCTATAAAGAATAGCACCCAATTTAATCTCGCCCTGAGATGATCACTATGAAGAAAAAAGAAGATCTAAAGAGTGAAAAATACAGAAATGAAGAAACCCTTGCCGGAGAAAGAACCAGATCTGAATTTGAGTGGGAAATTAAATGCATTTTCAAATTTACATGTCAGACCGACAATACATATGTCAGAAATTCAAATTTTTTTAAAAAGAACAGAAATAAAATTTAAGATGAGTTGACACAAATATCCGACACTCTGACATATATACTCTCCAGTTCCAATGAGTATTTAAAATTGCATTTAATGTTATTCAAGTGATTCAAGCTGTTTAATATTACGAAATTTTAGACTATATTCTACATTCTTAGTATTCAAGTATATTTATATTATATATATATATATAAATATATACTTATACAATAAATAAATTGATATATTATTATGTATCATTTAAAATATATTCATAGTCTGTTTATTATTATTATTTTCTTAATTACTCGAGTATTTAGTTTTCATTTCCTAGTATCAATGGGATATTCTTTAATATTTTATTAATATTTGAAGAATATTCTAATATTAAACCTGATTATCATAATTAAATTAGTCTTGTTCTTAATTATTGCAGTAATTATTCTACATTTGTATATATTAATGGGATTTTCTCAATTAATTTGTTATTATTTCAAGAATATTCATGTGTTAAACCTTATTATCAATATTAAATTAATACACACTATGAACATATTTTAAATTATACATAATAATACATCATTTTATCTAATATATAGTCATATATAGTTTTAATAATATATATATTAATATCATTTCCTTAATTACTTGAGTAATTAATCTTCTTTATATTAATGGGATATTCTTTATTATTTTCTTATTATTCCAAGAATATTCCAATATTAAACATGATTATGATAATTAATTTAGTTAATTATTTGAGTACTTAATTTACATTTGTATATATTAATGGGATTTTCTCAATTAATTTCTTATTATTTCAAGAATATTTCAATGTTAAACCTTTTTATCAATATTAAATTAATATATATTATTAAAACTATATATGGCTATATATTAGATAAAATCATATATTATTATGTATAATTTAAAATATGTTCCTAGTGTGTTTATTAATATTATTTTCTTAATTATTCGATGTTTGTTTTGCACATATATATAAACACAATCATAAATTTACACACGCATTACAAGAACTTACAAAAACACATATGCACACACATGCACAACCCTAAACCAAACTGAAGAAATAGGTTGCTTCTTTATTGAAAACATCATGTTCAACGCATGTATGATATATGTACTCAATCTGTGTGACTGTATGTAACACATTGAATTTACATGTGTAATATTTATATTAAGCTTGTTGGGAGCAAACCCTAAACCCCCCTAATATGTAACACAATGAATTTACTCATGTAATATGTATGTATGTCTGTGTGTATACACGTGTGCATGTATATATGTGTACTCTGTATGTATATATGTGTACTTTCTGTCTTCTCTCATACATACACACCATGCATGATCCATGTTAATATGTACTGTCTCTCTTCTCTCAAACATATACACCATGCATGATCTATAATATGTACTCGGTCTCTCTAATATTATGTACTAATATGTGTGTATGTCTGTGTGTATACACGTGTGTATGTATATATTATGTGTATTAATATATGCAATGTGTATGTATGTATTGATACACATGAAACTTTAACACTCTCATGGACACACACATGTTAAATCCCTGCATGATTTATATTTTTGAGGTGTATGTGATACACCCACGCACACGCACGCGCTAATAATATAATGAAAGAATATTTTTAGGGCGAATCTATATTTTATTCTTTTTAGGGTTTAAGTATATTCTCAGAAGGAATATTCTATTAGGGTTAATATATATATTTAATTCCTTTAGGGTTTAGGTATATTCTTAGGGTTTCAAGAGGCGGCGGCTGTGAAATCGGCGGCGGCGGCTGTGCACACAGGTGAGATCTGTGTGTGTGTGTGTGTGTATGTATGTATATATGTATAGGAGTGTGCGTATAAATTTATTTATTAGTTTTATCTCTCGCACACACACGCACACTCCTGTGTATGTATATGTGTGTGTGGGTGTGTGTTTGTTTATCTGTATGATTTTATTTGTTTCGCTCACACACGCATACACACGATATACATATACACATATATATATATACCTATATACATATATACATACATATATTATGTGTACCAGTATCTGTAAATTTTTTTTTATTGATCTATCTCTCCCACACACACGCACACTGCTTTACACACACACACACACACACACACACACACACACACACACATATATATATATATATATATTATGTGTACCAGTATCTGTAAATTTTTTTTTATTGATCTATCTCTCCCACACACACGCGCACTGCTTTACACACACACACACACACACACACACACACACACATATATATATATATATAATCAATGCATATTAACAAATAGTATACAACACTAGTTTATATATATGCTTATATATTCATATGGGTTATATATCTATATACACACATATATATGTGTGTGTTTATCTGTATAATTTTATTTATTTATTAGTTTTATCTCTCGCACACACACGCACACTCCTGTGTATGTATATGTGTGTGTGTGTGTGTTTGTTTATCTGTATGATTTTATTTGTTTCGCTCACACACGCATACACACAATATACATATACACATATATATATACCTATATACATATATACATACATACAACACTAGTTTATATATATGCTTATATATTCACAGACTCTCTCTCTTTCTCTATAGATTATATATCTATATACACACATATATATGTGTGTGTTTATCTGTATAATTTTATTTATTTATTAGTTTTATCTTTCGCACACACACGCACACTCCTGTGTATATATATGTGTGTGTGTGTTTGTTTATCTGTATGATTTTATTTGTTTCGCTCACACGCATACACACGATATACATATACACACATATATATACCTATGTACACACATATATTAGGTGTACCAGTACTGTATAATTTTATTTATTTATCTATCTCTTGCACACACACGTACACTCCTATACATACATACATACATACATATATATATATATATATACACACACACATATATATATGTGTGTGTTTTTATCTCGCTAACCCTCGAGCGGCGGGATTAATCCCGCCGCCGAGGCCCTTCACGCAGGCTATGGGCGGCGGGATTAATCCCGCCGCTCTACGACAAACCGAAGAGCGGCGGGATTAATCCCGCCGCCCATGGCCTGCGTGAGGGGCCTCGGCGGCGGGATTAATCCCGCCGCTCACCCATGCCCTGCGCGGAATGCGGCGGGATTTATCTCGCCGGCAATGGCCTGTGTGAAGGTTCTAATGGGCGGGATTAATCCCGCCGGATTCCGCGCAGGGCATTTACAGGGGATGGGCGGCGGGATTAATCCCGCCGCTCGAGGCTCCGAGCCTGCATGGATCCTGCACGGAAGGCTAACCGCCTGCATGACATGTTGCGCGTAAGCGGCGGGATTAATCCCGCCGCCCAGGGAATTCACGCAGGACATGAACGGCGGGATTAATCCGGCCCCACGCTCTTCGCGGAGGGCGGCGGGATTAATCCCGCCGCTCAGGCACTTCCGCAGGATATAAGCGGCGGGATTAATCCCGCCCCCACCCATCCCTGTTCAAAAATGCCGCAGCCAATATATATGTGTGAGCGCATGATTTACGAGAGGGCGGCGGGATTAGCCTCCGAACCTTCATTACCCGGTGGCGAGATTAATCTCCGAACCTTCATTACCCCATTGGTATGTTGAATCAATCCCGACTAACTCTGTCTGAGACGGAGAAGGTTTACAAAATACCAATGGAGGGAACTGAGAAGGGTGGTGGGATTAATTTCACCATCCCTTACATGGTGGGCGGGATTAATCCCGCCGCGTACGCATGCCCTGCGCGGAATCGGGCGGGATTTATCCCGCCGCCATTGGCCTGCCTGAAGGGCCTAGGCGGCGGGATTAATCCCGCAAGATTTCGCACAGGGCATTGGCGTTCGGCGGGATTAATCCCGCCGACTAAGGCCCGAGTGAAGGGCCTGGGAGGCGGGATTAATCCCGCCGACGCCAATTCCCTGCGCGGAATCGGGCGGGATTATCCCGCCGCCATTGGCCTGCCTGAAGTGCCTAGGCGGCGGGATTAATCCCGCCCGATTCCGCGCAGGGAATTGGCGTCCGGCGGGATTAATCCCGCCGCATAGGGACCGAGTGAAGGCCCTGGGCGGCGGGATTAATCCCGCCGAGTCTTCAATGCCTGTTGGAGGAATGAATCCCGCCACCCTTCCTTTTTCTCCATTGGTGAGTCGGACCAATCCCAAACGTTTCTGTCTGAGACGTAGAAGGTTTTCAACATACCAATGGAGAGAATTGGGAAGGGTGGGAAATTCATTTAACCATCACTTACATGGTGGGCGAGATTAATCCCGCCTCCTTTCTGGAGTCACTGAAGGGGTGTGAGAAATAAATCCTGCCCAGTTCTCTCTGAGACCGAGAAGGGTGGCAAGATTAATTCCGCACTCCCGTTCAAGGCCTCCAGAAAGGTGGCGAGATTAATCCCGCCCACTCTTTCAGGAGGCATTGAAGGGGTGGCGAGATTAATTTTCCATGTGAATATATATGTGTATTAGTATATATAAGTTGCATATCTCATTTTATTTACTTTTATCATCTTATCATAATATTTCGAGTAAAAGCTAGGAATCTATGTAAAACTGTCCAGAGCTCACATTTGTGGTGGTTCTAAAACGAAATGTTATCTTTCTTTTGCACTAACACAAATGTGAGCTTCGGACAGTTAATTACGTCTACTTCTCTCTGTGTATTATTTTTGTATATTCGGGTTTATACAAGTGTGTGTGCGTTTTTATATAATTTATATTTATAGTGTATTATTTTGCAGAAGGACGATTTGATCAAACAAGGAGATCGAGTCATTAGTATGGAGTCGTCGTCAAATTCTGGGTAAGAATTAAAATAAAATCTGTTATACTCGGATACTTGAACTAATCATTTTTGTATTCAGATGTGGAATTGAGTGACATTAAAGACAAGAGCAGGAGAAGAGATGGGCAGGGGGATTCTGGAATCAACTTGGCCATATTTTAAGATAAATGGGAAGCGCATTGGAGCAACCATGGTTGCTGTCAAATTAACCTCTGTCACATCTCATGGACAAGCAAAACAATGGAAAGTAGATTCGCTAGTCAAGCACCCGAAAGCAGGCTGCGAACCCAGATTGGACGATGCTCGACAGATATGCCTTGTTCCATCCAATGTCACGTTCTCGGATCCAGAGGTCGTCAGTTACAACATTAATCTCGGGTGGTTTTGTCGACTTGTGGATAATGACGTTCACGTGTTCACTAATGATGTTGACCTTGGAGTTCTTCTTCAACTCAACGAAAGCCCATCTATGGAGGGGATCCATCTGGATGTTACTTCATCGATCGAGTAGGTGTATTGTCAGGAGATATTGCTTCACAATACAGAAAATCAGCAAGTGGAGCAATCTTCCCTCTTCACATTGAAGAAGAACACAGCGACATCATAAGGAGATTGAGAGGGTGGCTCGGTCTCAGGTTCTCTACAGATCACGTTCAATTTGCTTAGGAAGCTTGGGAGCTGGAAGAGTGTGCCGAGAACACTAGAACAGCTGCAGTCGGGGATCACACATGTTGATTCGGATCGCAAAAGAAAATCATCAATCGTTTTGTCAGCTGCACCTGTGGCATCTCATGCTGCAATAAGTCACAAGGAAATGATGTTGGATGATAAGATTTATCCTTGTAGGGTTAAATATTGCAGCGTCAACCCAAACTTCAATTACAGGCCACTCAACCAGGAACGTGTAGCTGAGCTCATGGAGAAGATGAAGGACGACAATTTTATACCGTTCCACATAATGCTGTTTTGTGTCCATACTATGAAAGAAGAAGGGTGCTGACAAAGTCTGGATCACAACACCAGAACAACTCATGAAGATTCAGACGGAGAATAAAAGATCTATCAAGTACTACATCATTAGTGGCCAGCACACAATAACGGCAGCCCAACGACTTCTCGATGAACACAACAAAGGAACGATGGCAACAAAACTTTCCGAGCATACCCGTGAGAAGCTGACAAAAAGATCGGCGTTTTTAGCTAAGCCGAATCTCACAATCGAGCAGTACCATAAGTTATCGGCGGAATGGGACGCTGCCGACACCAACCACTACAACAGCAAAATATGGGAGAAGTTTAAACACACGCGAGCCGTGTGGGAATCTCTTCAGCGACCACAAAGAGCTACCGCAGGGAATACACAATCTGCGGAATACCGGGTAAGCAAATTGTTTGGGCGGGATTTATCTCGCCGGTATATTAATCTGTCTTTTTCCTCAGAGAGTTGAAGAAATTGCAGCAGTTGATTTTGCCCAGGTGGGCGGGAAGGAAACATCATTTCTGATGATGTTGATTTCTTGCCCCGAAGATAGGATCTTTGCCAAATGGTTGGGGATTATGGAATCCTTTTCAAAAGGAACACTGAAGAAGAAGCAGACAAGTGAAGGGGAGCCCTCAGAAAAGTCTGCAAAGAAACCCAGTAAGACGCCGAAGGCTAAGTCTGTTCAATCTACAAAGGATGTAGACAACGATTTCAAGCTCACATGGTTGAAGCCTTTAAATGGAACAACGATGGAGGAGATGGAAGTCTTGGCTGATTTGGTGATCGATGGCAAACTACAAATTAATAACAGCAGCCCAACCTCTCCTTTTCATCTCAAGGCAATGGAGTTGAAGACGGTCAGGCATTTCAAGGAGTGGTTGGGAATACACTGCCACAAACTGGGTTGGACCTCGACTTCAACATATGAAGAGGTAGCAAATATTTGCATGTGACGAACGATGATATGCTTGTCGAATGGGTGAACCAATCGGAAGATCTAGGCAAGAATCTATTGCACGCCAACGCCAAAAAGGAGAACATTGGGATGACGCCTTCTCTTATGGCAGTCCTTCAGCAGCGGAGAACCGAATTGAACCTTATAAAGGAGGATGCTACGAATCACGACAAGCCCTACAGATGTTTGTTGTTAGATTCGGAGACTTTATGGGGTAACATCACTGCTTGTAGGAAACCGTTTCAATTGTTCGTGATGGATCGGCGGGTGTCAAAAAATCTTTCGACAGATAGGGCACTAGAGGATCTGGTGGAGAAACTTAGCCGTGCAAGCATATACATAGAAGGTATTTATTATTGAATTCATGCTTGCGCTCTTCACTGATACCTACTTTTTCAGGTATTTATTTCTTGATTCTTGCTCATGTCACCGATACTTTTGCCTTCGCCTTCGCCAAGAAGAATAGACATCGTTGGACAGGATTTTATATGAACGATGCTAATCCCAAGTGCATTGATACTGTTGTTCACTTGGTTGTTAGGAATGCGCCAAACAATTTCAAGCTTCCAAATGACTGGCCAGGCATCTGTTTGCACTCCAACGGCCCTGAACCTCCATCCGATACACCGATAGGTATGAGTGACGTATTCGGCAATGTACGTTATCCAAACATTACAAGTCAAGCGGCACGGAGCATCGTCAACTTGATCAGGGGTCCTCACAGTGATGCGTGGGTTTTTGACTACTGCACTAGGGGGTCCGTCTTGAAGGAGTGTTACCTTCGGCATACATGTGTGTTTGCCGTTGAGAAGGATAAGACCATGGTTGAGGACCTGAACAAGTGGATAGATTGGGTCTCAACTGAGTACCCCAACGATCCATAAAGGCGTATTTGAGAAAGTTCCCTCCAGATAAGTGCGATAGCTCTGAAGGTGAATCTGGTTCAATCTCGGAGTCTGAGAACGAACATCAATCAGATATTAGACCGGAAGTTATCTCGAGGAGTACAGAACATTCGCACACTCCAGGACCCATGGAAACATCAATAGAAGATGCAGAAGATCTTGAACCATCTCACAAAGCGCTTAGACC
>PUQB01000369.1:220517-254165 GCA_003024785.1 Selaginella tamariscina
GATGGGTGCGCTTGTGGGGATTTGGTCATGCATGCAGATTCATAACTTAACACCGCTGTTGAGTTTACTTAAGAAACATTGTAGTGTTGCAGAAGAGGTGATTCGTAAAGATTGGATTTTTGACCAGCGAATGTGTCATAAACCTCTCGAATTTCACAATATAAGAAAGGAAAGCAAGCCATACTTCTTCAAGAATGAAAGAATAATTGGGACTCATGGGGAGATCAGTCGCTTAAGGATAACGAAGAATGCACATATCTTAGTAGTAGACGACTCTCCTCAGAAGGCTATGCTCAACCAAAACATTGCTTGTATTCATCCAATCACTTTCGATCCATATTCTGATACCGATATCATGGATGAGCTAGTGAACTACTTGGATACGTGCCTCAGAAAGAAGAATCTCGAAAATTTTTGTGAGCAGTATCCACCGTATCATACATTTCCTGAAGCTTTTCTTTCTCGTGATATTGAATTTTATAAAATGAAGGATAGCAACCGGGCGCTTTATAATATTATTCTTAAGGAACGTCAGTTTTTAGATGAGCCTTTATGCAGACCTTCTCTTATCACATCTTATGTATTAACAAGGATGGCAACTCCCAATTGCATTCGTGAGAGTGTTAAGTGGTGGCAACAACATCAAGATATTGACCAAAATGATTTGATTAATCCGGAGAGTGATGATTTAGACAAAATGAAAAGATTTCTTTGTATGATAGAAAGAAAGTATTTATAAAAAATTAACATGTTGATAAGAAAATGATTTCATTTGTAATTATGTTTGATAGTATTTCTTCATTATTGTAAACTATTTTTAGAATAATATGAATATTCTAAGATATTTTAGGAATATTCCTTACTAAGTAAGGTTATTGAAGGATTAATTAATTAATTAATTAATATTTAAGGCTTAATTACATATTAATTAAATGATTAATTAATAATTAAAACTTAAGTATTAATTAGTAATTTATTTTATATTCCATTTTATCATTTTCACGTATCATGCCCACTTTAGTTACAACGTGCATCTTGGATAACCGATTGGTTTTCCACACAGAGCAGTTCCTTCCTGATTCATCCGCAAACACTTAACCTTACTGGATGCTCCGATTCGTCTGATGGCCCACTCTGTTTGAGCAATCTCTCTCTCCGAAACCTCTTTGAACCTTAACCTCTTTCTCCTGTTGTTTTGGACCACCCGCTCTATGTACTCTACATCATGTCTGTGTGAACGTCGAGCATCAGACTGTTCTGTTCCTGTGACTGTTCTCCTAACAGTTTGCACTCGAACGTTAGTGGTACTCGTGAACTCCGGGCTGGTCAAGTGTTCCTCGCCTTCCACCAGATTAATAATTGTTGATGGAGATACACTTTTCCCTCAGAGAGTTTGCGTTGCACTCGTTTCAACAGAGTTTCCTTCGAAGGCCCTGACCTGTATACCTCCCTTCTATTGCCGCTTTCACCTTCGCACTCTGCATAACTGCATCGGTGAGGTCTAACATTGTCGCCTTAGCAGTGGTACTCTTTTGGCCAATCTTGCTCTTCTTGCTCTCGCGTGAATCACTTCAGCATTGTTGTAGTTGGAACGCTCGCGAGTCCTTCTTCTGTCATGTCTCCCAGTTCCGCCATGGAAATGTGGTCCTCATGCCTGATCCACCAAGACAGCCATGTCTTCAAAGCTCGAATGTTTGACGCTCGTCCTTCCCAAAAAGACTCCAGAATTGCCAGTTGTTCTTTCTTAGATTGTTCATTCAGTGCTGCAGGCCAGGCACGAGCAAGCTTCATGTGTTCTTCGCGATGTTCTTCTGCGATCCATTTCTTTGTCACCTGACGCACGGATTGCATAAAGTGAAACAGACAGCTTCTTTCCCTCCCTTTCATCTTTGCTCCGTTGTTGAATACTTGGCGCAAGGCTATCCATATCGCTCCAGCCTCATCCGACATGAAACCAGCAAAGTTGACATTCTCCAAACCCTGCTTCTTACAAACCTCTAGCATTGTGTTCAAGAACTTCAGCACTGCAACATTATCTTCGCGGCACATATCTGCGTAAGCTATAGTCACCATGGATCTGACACTGCAAGAGAGCGTTAGATAACGAAGATTAGAAAGTGTTATGAAGAGTTTTACAACTTACAATGGGTCATAAAGGTGTATTCCAATTGTCGCCCGTCTGGTATGCGGTGCGTGTGGTCCAGAACAACCCATTGATCATGAAGGTCTCCTCCACTTTGACACCTTCTGATGTACTCAACTCCTGAACCCGGTCCCTCAACTGTCATTTTGAAGATCAGAGGCTGCTCCTCAGCACCATGCAGTTCCATCCCTGGAACATGTATGACGTGAATGAAAGGTATTGGCAGCTTTGTCTTCAACTCCAGAAGACCCTCGTAACCCTCTCTAAAGTGTGTCTCCTTTTGTCTTGATTGTGTAATCCAGTCCCGAGTCCTAAAGAAAAGGTCACGTCAGTGTGTAGAGATCTAAAAAAAATACCTTCGATGGTTTGTTAGAGGTTCAAGTTTTGAGAGTAAACCAGTGTACGAGACTTCTCCTTCTTCCTTGAAAAGTTCTTCAAAGATGAGCTCACGCGCGGCTTTGAAACTCAATCACTCGTTGATTGGTTCGCGGACTGCTCTTTACCACTTTGCTGACACTAGATCTGGCTCGCTGAACGTTTGAAGCTGACACTGAGGGGCTGACTGGATGCTGATGAACACCTCTGTGAATGAACAACCTTGTAAAAGAAATGTCGTCTGGCAGAATGTAGTACACATAAGCCGGACAAGTGTGCACCAGCAATGGCTCCTCTCCACAATGCTTACATTTTATGCCTATTACTTTGCATGTCTCAGTTGTCTTTGCCTTCTCCACAACACCCTTGAAGTGACATTCATTTGCTTTCTTCTCAAAAGCCAAGTAGGGGCAAGTAGGATTGATGCATTGGAGATGTCCGACACATGAACTTCGACTGACTCGCGCCGGAACATGCCAGTGTGTTGTGCTCGGGTGTGTCCAATGGTAGTAGCCATCCTTGCGATTCATCCCCGAGTACTTCTCTGTGCTTTCTGTCTTAGGGGAAGTTCGAAAATGACATTTCCATTGTATATCTGCGGTAGTTCAGAGACTCGTTTAACTTCAGATGAACCAATGAGATCCTTCCCTATCCTACATTTGTCTGCTCTTAGAAGACACACCAGCATGGATTCCTCACGCTCCTCTGTCCGCAACCTGAACAACGGGCCCTTTGCCGGGCACAATGTGTAAAAGACAAACTGGTTTGATGCATTGCCTTCTGGTAACAACTCCACATCTTCTCCAGAACTCGCAGAAACTGACATCAATTGACCACATTTATACTGAACCAACAAGGAATGTTGAAAGCAATGTGAAGATCATGTTCAAACACAAAAGCATTTCCATCTTCATCGACTGGGAAATCTTTGTCAATGCCTTCATAGGTAACTCTGGCCATGACAACACAGGAGAAAGCTCGGTGGTTTAGGAAAGCAAAGCAAAAGATTAAACACACTTTCTCTTACCAAAAAAAAAATTACAATCGTTAACAATAAACGTGAATACACGTTTGTATATAATTAATTCTATGCTGCCCAGTTCACAGTGTTCTTAATGATGTCCTCTCTAGTATCACCGATTTAATTTAATTTCTACCTTTTATGATTTGAAATATCTTCACATTTACCAATATATCACATATTTTTAAAAATAAACCCTAAATATTAATGTCACATTTATTCCGTAGGGTTCACTGTTTTCATTGCGGCTAGGGTTTTTTGGTAGATAGGGTTTACTGTTTCCATTGCGGCTAGGGTTCTTTCAATCTCAGATCTGTTTCCACTGTGGTAGATCCAGAGGGTTTCTTTAATCTCAGATCTCAGAGTTACGGTTTCCACTGCGGCGCCATCCATTTCGACTCGATTCGTGCAGCGCCCAAGTATAACAATGGAGATTTCTGTGCCGATTTAGATTCTCGGCACCATCCTGCTCAGCCGGCGGCCACAAGGTATGGTGTAATTTCTGTATTTTATGATTTGCTGCTCAAAGTATTTTTTTTCCAGAGATATAGGGTCTTCTTATTTGTGCCGACTGAGAGCAACGGCACCATCCTGGTTCAGTCGGCAAACACAAGGTATCGTCGATTTATTTATTTTTTCCTTGCGGCTCAAGTATACGTGTCACAATGTTTTTCTTTCAGAGTTAATGGGTCTTTCCATTTGTGCCGACTGAGAGTGACGGCACCATCCTGGTTCAGTCGGCAAAAACAAGGTATTTCGATTTGGTTTTTTTTTGCTTTCTGGCTCAAGTATTCGTATCACAAGGTTTTTATTTTCAGAGTTAATGGGTTCTTCCATTTGTGCTGACTGAGAGTGACGGCACCATCCTAGTTCAGTCGGCAGCCACAAGGTATGTTCGATATATTTATTTTTTGCTTTCTGGATCATGTATTCGTATCACATTGTTTTTTTTCAGAGTTAATGTGTCTCTCATTTGTGCCGACTGAGAGTGACGGCACCATCCTTCTTCAGTCGGCAGCCACAAGGTATTTTGAATTTGTTTATATTTTGCTCTGGCGGCTCAAGTATCCGTATAACAATGTTTTTTTCAGAGTTATAGTGTCTTCCCATTTGTGCCGACTGAGAGTGACGGCACCATCCTTCTTCAGTCGGCAGCCACAAGGTATTTTGAATTAGTTTTTTTTTTCTTTGCGTCTCAAGTATTTCTTTTTAAAACAGTTAATGGGTCTTCCCATTTGTGCCGTCTGAGAGGGACGGCACCATCCTGGTTCAGTCGGCAAAACAAGGTATTTTCGATTTGTTTATTTTTTGCTTTCTGGCTCAAGTATTCGTATCAAAGGTTTTTTTTTCAGAGTTAATGGGTCTTCCATTGTGCCGACTGAGAGTGACGGCACCATCCTGGTTCAGTCGGTAGCCACAAGTATGTTCAATATGTTTATTTTTTTTGCTTTCTGGATCAAGTATTCGTATCACATTGTTTTTTTAGAGTTAATGTGTCTTCTCATTTGTGCCGACTGAGAGTGACGGCACCATCCTTCTTCAGTCGGCAGCCACAAGGTATTTTGAATTTGTTTATATTTTGCTTTGCGGCTCAAGTATCCGTATAACAATGTTTTTTTTTTCAGAGTTTATAGTGTCTTCCCATTTGTGCCGACTGAGAGTGACGGCACCATCCTTCTTCAGTCGGCAGCCACAAGGTATTTTTTGAATTAGTTTTTTTTTTCTTTGCGTCTCAAGTATTTCTTTTAAAACAGTTAATGGGTCTTCCCATTTGTGCCGTTTGAGAGGGACGGCACCATCCTATCTCAGTCGGCACCATTATCTCTTCAGTGCCGTCTGACAGAGTCGGCACAAACTATCTCAGTCGGCACGATTTGTTCTTCTACATCTCTCTGCCGACTGAGAGGTCGACACTATCTAGCTTGAGTCGGCAGCCACAAGGTTAGTCATCTTTGTTTGTTTTTTATTTTGTCTCCTCATCAATTGACTTGTGTGTTTGCTTTCCAGAGTTTACAAAAATGGTGAGAGCTTCAAAACGTCTACTAGAGACTGCGCCTGATGAAGAGCCACGAGAAAGAGAGAGGATATCGAAGCGAAGCGAGGCAAGAGAGGAGAACCATCTATGTAGCAAAAAAGGATCTCCAGTGACTCAGTCTGGAGTAGTAGCAATTGAGCAAGAACAGCCTCCCACCAACAATCATAGATTTCCTGGAGAGCTCGTCGCAATTGCCTCCTTCATCCGCTGAGGTTGCAGTCCTGAACGAGCAAGTGACAGAGGCAGCTGAAGCTAGTGAGGACGACTTGGAGGAGGCAGTCAGCAAAAAGAGAGGCCGCGGAAAGCTGATTCAAAAGGCAAGAAGGCGAAGCGATACCGAAGGAGTTATACAGCATACCGGCGAGCCTGCATTTGGAGAGCTCAGCAAACCTGCTCGACAAAATTACTATCAAGGGACTTGGTGATCCTCCTGATGTGCCCATCTGCAGAATACATTCCAACGAGGTGGTTCGACGAGTGAACCCAGGGGACTTGGACAGGCTGGTGTCATCGTTGAAGAAGGCTGGTTATCTACGCAACACGGCCTTGTTCATTTTGTCCATCGGAGATCGACTCATTGCTGAGGAGCTATCGGAGCTGTCGAAGGACACGATTCAGTACAAGCAGCACCGGTCTTTCGAGCAAGCTCTACTCAGCCGGAGTACAAACAGTGGCTTCAAGGCTCTCAAACAGGAAGTTTAGCTGCTGGGACGGGAACCATAGGCTACAGGCTTTGCAGAAGCTGTACCGAGAGGATGCAGAGGACAACCAGCGATGGGCTATTCACGTTCAATTGAGTTTCATCTCCACGGAGAACCTCGACATTCTTCACCTGGTTTCGATGTTCCAATCGATTAACATGTGAGTATTTTCTTTTCTTTTTGTTAGAGTTTAGACTTACAGTTTCGTTGAACAGATCTTCAGCAACATCTGTGGAAACAACGTTACCACATATTCTCCTCGCTGTAAAGGCAGTCTGCACTAGTACAGAAGGAACTCAGAAAATCCTCGAGTCACTCACGGAGGTTGATCGTCTTGAGGTGCGGAAGTGGAAGGAGAGTCAGCAGGAAAGACGGCTTGGCATCCTCTTCCGAACCTGATCTGCGCAAAGATCCTTTTCAAGGTAACCTCCGATTTAATTTAAAGGAAAGAAATTTTTAACTTGTTCTATGTGCAGAACGAGATCGACGATGATCTCGACAGAGCAGTCACCAGTGCTAAGGGCAATTCACAGGTTGAGGTGAACCTAAAGCAGCTAGTGTACAAGAAGCATGACAAGCGTATGCACAAGTTCCTGTCCATCATAGACCCAGACTTGGGGGAGGAGTGGTTCCAGAAGGTGACAAACATCTCTCATAAGCAGTGTCGCTGGATGGGCATTGAGAAGCTGTATGCGATGTCAAGGCAAAGATTCCAAACATGCTGCGACTCTGATACCTGAACAAGCTCACCCGTCTCGAATCCAAGGCAGAACAACAGACACTTGGGCTACCGGCATGCAGGACAAAGAGTGGATCAAGTGGTTCACCTTGGACTTATATTGGAAGGCTGTGCGCGAGGAAGCCATTCAGATCCTTAAGGGGTTGCGAGAGGATGGTGAAGAAGTTGGAACGGATGTCGACTTCATGAGCTGGTTTGACGAGATGAGAACTCGGAGCAAGTGCCTGGTCTTTCAGCCCTTCCATGACTGCATACGGTTCACTTATTCGATGGAGCCGAATGAGTTTCTGGAGCGTGAGGAATCTGCGCGTCGGATGATATGGAGGTAAGCTTTCAATCCAGCATTGCTACTATCTGACTTTGTGTTGCAGATTCATACTGGCGAAGCAAATGACACCGTCCCATACGATGAAGCTGTGGACAGATCATACAAGCGAGCCTCACATGTGGTCGAAGAGCAGAGGAGCTCTAACACCGTTCGAACGGGAGCATGTTCCATTCTGGCTCGACTGTCCGTCGCAACAGCCACCAGCTTGGGAGAGCACACTATTCGACATGCACGCCAATGATCTACCAGCGATTTTTTGGGAGCTAGAAGAAGTAGAGGCTATCAAGAAGAGCAAGATGAAGAAGACGGTGCGGAAGACAACTACACCTGCAAAGGGATCGGGAGCGGACCAAGCTCTTCTACAGCACCTCCACCGGCATTCGACTTTACAATCAATGAGGTACAGCCACTTGTAGCTAGTTTGGACATCAAGGACGACCTGATGACCTTCATCCCGACCTTGGCTGCATCCCGTGGATCCTACAACCTAGCTGTGTGCGACATGGAGGAGATGAGCAGGTCTTTCTTCGAGCCAGGTGCTTCCCAGACAGAGGTGTACACCAAGCTCCGAGAACAGGTTGACAGACTACATACGGTTGAGTCACAAACGTTGTTCCAGGAAGTGGTAGGTGAATACGGCTTCAACCTCATCATCCTCGACTTGCCCAATGAGCTTGTATATGGAGGTGCTAGCATCAACAAGGACATTGTGCAGCTAGATCCGGTGAAGTTTGAGGAGGCCTTGCAGTTCAATGGAATGCACTTGGCAGCGAGTGGTTTCATGGTCGTCTTCGCGAGTTCTCCTTCTGTTTCGGCGGTGATTCAGGCGGCTGCAGTAATCAACTTGGAGGTTGCAGGGACTTACAGTGTCTACCGTGCACGAGGCTGGGGATACCGTGACAAAATTAAGGTAAGCTAGCTATTCAAGTTCAAGTTTAACTTGGTCTATGTGGCAGGATAACTTGTTAGTTCTCTTGGTGCTGCAAAGCTCTGAGAAGAAGTCGAAGAGGCCAAACCTCTGGCATTGACGAACACGATCCTCGTCGACACTGCCGATTGTTATCAGGAGGCTTGGTAAGGAAGTACTTTGTTATGTTTATCCTAATGGAAGTTTGTGCAGGATTATGATTCAACCGAAGAGTGTTCGACTCATGCAGCTTTGATCGAGCGTCTCAGTAGACCTGGCGACCTAGTCTGGGATATTGGTTCCGGAACCGGGTCATCATTGTTAGCTGCCGTCGAGCTCGGAAGGAATATTATAGGAACCGAGAAGAGTTTCAAACTCTCTAGGTTGGCAACAAACAAGCTTGCAGAGAACATTAGACCAGAAGAGTTACCTACTCAAACACCTCCACGTCCAAGCGTAACTGGTGGTTCGAGAACTGCAGCTTTACTTAAGATGAAGAAGAAAACTTTAGCTAATGTATATTGAATAATAAATTAAGCTAATATAAAAAAAATAAAAAAGAAATACAAAGTTTTAATAGAATTCTTTTTTGCCGACTGAGGCCAATACTGCCGACCAAAAGAATATTCCAAAATATTCTAGAATATTCTTGAATATTCGAGCCCAGGCCTCCTGGGCCCCAAGCCTCTAAAATGGCGACACTCTTACAGAGATGGCTTGTGAATTGGAGCTGGAAGGGCCTATTACAGGGTAGTTCTCAGAGGCAATGGCCTTGCCACTACAGGAACCAATGCAACACGTAGTCTCCGTTTCGTGTTAGCTATAGGTGGATGTGTTGCATCCATTTTTTGTCATTTGGATTATCTTGGTACTTATACTTGAGATTCTTCTCGCCATTAATGCAGTCCTTGACCTTGCACCTCACAACGTCTTGGTTCTCATCGAAGAAGAGAAACTCCGTCTCCAGGAAGTCAGAGTCGTTGATATCATTGTGATCTGGAAGTGTCAGCCACACGTCCCACATTCTATCCACGTTACTGTGATGACAATAGAAAACTGGGTCTCTAGCAGCAGAGTAGAAGTTCCCCATGTCTTCCAGGTTGGGTGTTTCTTTATCAGTCTTTGCACCTCCTGTGAACCTATGTACTGCAGCGTGTGATTTCCCTCCACTGATCCTTGACTAGATCTTTCTGGTATTGAGTCTCCCTTCCTGTTTATAGAGTTTAATGTTAGTAAGTATAAATTGTCTATCATATTTATTATAAATAAAAATTTCTTTTTCAATTAGATAAAAAGATGTATGTAATCAAAAAATTCATTTTTAATAAGAATTTAAAAATTGAATTATATATGGTAAAAATATAAATAAAGTACCTAGTAATTATATGATAAATATATAATTAACATATTTAACCTAGAAAGTTCACTTTAAAAATGTGAGGCAGGAACTAATTACCCTTAAAGAGGTATTTTAAAGTTAAAAAGATATCATTTAAATATATTTAGGTATATTTTATTGTGTGATACATGGCTATAAATAAAGGTGTTTTTTTAAACTTATATTTTATGCACTTACCTGTAAGGTGCACCAAAGAAAGTAAGGGGGTCCGTAGGGTTAGCTACTTGCGTTCGCATAACGTTCAGATTGCTGCCTGGGATATCCTTTTCTGGCGGCGGTGCCGGTCCTTAATGTTCAAGTCGACCATGTGGTAGAACACCGCTCCCGTTAGTGAAAGCTTTATTTCGCTTTTCATCGTAGAGTGGGGAGGTGCTGGTATCCATGAAGAACTCCGGAATCCTGTTTCCCCTTCTTGATCATCCACTTCCAGTATGGAAGTGCAACGTAGGATCGCCTATCAGACTCCCCAGTATCTTCTCGTGAAAGTAGAGGTACCACCTAAAGAGTTGATATAAGTACAGAAGTGCGGATAAATATTAATTTTATTTATTTAATAAATAATAATGTATAGTTAAATTCTAATGTTTATTACTATGATATACACACAGACATAGTGTATATCCTCAATTATATCATCTAGTGATACTTAATATTAATCATTTAATATATTAATATCAAGAATACAATATTTATCAAATATTATGTTTATTTGAGTTATTTAATATATGTTATAAACTCTAAATCCTACAGCTCTAGTACTGGAATTTAAAAATCTCCCTCCTGTGTGTATGCATAATCACAATAGGAACAGTGCACAGAGTGTCGCCATTTTGGAGGCTTGGGGCCCAGGAGGCCTGGGCTCGAATATTCAAGAATATTCTAGAATATTTTGGAAATTCTTTCTGGTCGGCAGTATTGGCCCTCAGTCGGCAAAAAGAATTCTATTAAAACTGTTGTATTTCTTTTTAATTTTTTTTTATATTAGCTTAATTTATTACTCAATATACATTAGCTAAAGTTTCTTCTTCATCTTAAGTAAACTGCAGTTCTCGAACCCAGATACGCTTGGACGTGGAGGTGTTTGAGTAGGTAAACTCTTCTGGTCTAATGTTCTCTGCAAGCTTGTTTGTTGCCAACCTAGAGAGTTCGAAACTCTTCTCGGTTCCTATAATATTCCTTCCAAGCTCGACGGCAGCTAACAATGATGACCCGGTTCCGGAACCAATATCCCAGACTAGGTCGCCAGGTCTACTGAGACGCTCGATCAAAAGCTGCATGAGTCGAACACTCTTCGGTTGAATCATAATCCTGCACAATCTTCCATTAGGATAAACATAGCAAAGCACTTCCTTACCAAGCCTCCTGATAACGTCGGCAGTGTCGACGAGGATCGTGTTCGTCAACGCCAGAGGGTTTGGCCTCTTCGACTTCTTCTCAGAGCTTTGCAGCACCAAGAGAACTAACAAGTTATCCTGCCACATAGACCAAGTTAAACTTGAACTTGAATAGCTAGCTTACCTTAATTTTGTCACGGTATCCCCAGCCTCGTGCACGGTAGACGCTGTAAGTCCCTGCAACCTCCAAGTTGATTACTGCAGCCGCTGAATCACCGCCGAAACAGAAGGAGAACTCGCAAGACGACCATGAAACCACTCGCTGCCAAGTGCATTCCACTGAACTGCAAGGCCTCCTCAAACTTCACCGGATCTAGCTGCACAATGTCCTTGTTGATGCTAGCACCTCCATATACAAGCTCATTGGGCAAGTCGAGGATGATGAGGTTGAAGCCGTATTCACCTACCACTTCCTGGAACAACGTTTGTAACTCAACCGTATGTAGTCTGTCAACCTGTTCTCGGAGCTTGGTGTACACCTCTGTCTGGGAACCACCTGGCTCGAAGAAAAGACCTGCTCATCTCCTCCATGTCGCACACAGCTAGGTCGTAGGATCACAGGATGCAGCCAGGGTCGGGATGAAGGTCATCAGGTCGTCCTTGATGTCCAAACTAGCTACAAGTGGCTGTACCTCATTGATTGTAAAGTCGAATGCTGGCGGAGGTGCTGTAGAAGAGCTTGGTCCCGCTCCCGATCCCTTTGCAGGTGTAGTTGTCTTCCGCACCGTCTTCTTCATCTTGCTCTTCTGATAGCCTCTACTTCTTCTGGCTCCCAAAGAATCGCTGGTAGATCATTGGCGTGCATGTCGAATAGTGTGCTCTCCCAAGCTGGTGGCTGTTGCGACGGACAGTCGAGCCAGAATGGAACATGCTCCCGTTCGAACGGTGTTAGAGCTCCTCTGCTCTTCGACCACATGTGAGGCTCGCTTGTATGATCTGTCCACAACTTCATCGTATGGGACGGTCATTTGCTTCGCCAGATGAACCTGCAACACAAAGTCAGACAGTAGCAATGCTGGATTGAAAGCTTACCTCCATATCATCCGACGCGCAGATTCCTCACGCTCCAGAAACTCATTCGGCTCCATCGAATAAGTGAACCGTATGCAGTCATGGAAGGGCTGAAAGACCAGGCACTTGCTCCGAATTCTCATCTCGTCAAACCAGCTCATGAAGTCGACATCCGTTCCAACTTCTTCACCATCCTCTCGCAACCCCTTAAGGATCTGAATGGCTTCCGCGCACAAGCCTTCCAATATAAGTCCAAGGTGAACCACTTGATCCACTCTTTGTCCTGCATGCCCGGTAGCCAAGTGTCTGTTGTTCTGCCTTGGATTCGAGACGGGTGAGCTTGTTGAGGTATCGGAGTCGCAGCATGTTTGGAATCTTCGCCCTTGACATCGCATATAGCTTTCTCAATGCCCATCCAGCGACACTGCTTATGGGAGGTTTGTCACCTTCTGGAACCACTCCTCCCCAAGTCTGGGTCTATGATGGAGAGGAACTTGTGCATACGCTTGTCATGCTTCTTGTATACTAGCTGCTTGAGGTTCACCTCAACCTGTGGATTGCCCTTAGCACTAGTGACTGCTCTGTCGAGATCATCGTCGATCTCGTTCTGCACATAGAACAAGTTAAAAATTTCTTTCCTATAAATTAAATCGGAGGTTACCTTGAAAAGTATCTTTGCGCAGATCAGGTTCGGAAGAGGATGCCAAGCCGTCTTTCCTGATGAACTCTCCTTCCACTTCCGCACCTCAAGACGATCAACCTCCGTGAGTGACTCGAGGATTTTCTGAGTTCCTTCTGTACTAGTGCAGACCGCCTTTACAGCGAGGAGAATATGTGGTAGCGTTGTTCCACAGATGTTGCTGAAGATCTGTTCAACGAAACTGTAAGTCTAAACTCTTAACAAAAAGAAAAGAAAATACTCACATGTTAATCGATTGGAACATCGAAACCAATTGAAGAATGTCGAGGTTCTCCGTGGAGATGAAACTCGATCGAACGCGAATAGCCCATCGCTGGTTGTCCTCTGCATCCTCTCGGTACAGCTTCTGCAAAGCCTGTAGCCTATGGTTCCCGTCCCAGCAGCTAAACTTCCTATTTGAGAGCCTTGAACCCACTGTTTGTACTCCGGCTGAGTAAGAGCTTGCTCGAAAGACCGGTGCTGCTCGTACTGAACCGTGTCCTTCGACAGCTCCGATAGCTCCTCAGCAGTGAGTCGATCTCCGATGGACAGAATGAACATGGCCGTGTTGCGTAGATAACCAGCCTTCTTCAACGATGACACCAGCCTGTCCAAGTCCCCTGGGTTCACTCGTCGAACCACCTTGTTGGAATGTATTCTGCAGATGGGCACATCAGGAGGATCACCAAGTCCCTTGATAGTAATTTTGTCGAGCAGGTTTGCTGAGCTCTCCAAATGCAGGCTCGCCGGTATGCTGTATAACTCCTTCGGCTCCTTATCGCTCTTCGCCTTCTTGCCTTTGAATCAGCTTTCCCGCGGCCTCTCTTTTTGCTGACTGCCTCCTCCAAGTCGTCCTCGCTAGCTTCAGCTGCCTCTGTCATCTGCACTTGCTCGTTCAGGACTGCAACCTCAGCGGATGAAGGAGGCAACTGCGACGAGCTCTCCGGGAAATCTGTGATTGTTGGTGGAGGCTGTTCTTGCTCAACTGCTACTATTCCAGACTGAGTCACTGGAGGATCCTCCTTTGGTACATTAGATGGTTCTCCTCTCTTGCCTCGCTTCTGCTTCGATATCCTCTTCTCTTCCCGTGGCTCTTCATCAGGCGCAGTCTCTAGTAGACGTTTTGAAAGCTCTCACCATTTTGGGAACTCTGGAAAGTAAACACACAAGTCAATTGATGAGGAGTCAAAATAAAAAAACAAACAAAGATGACTAACCTTGTGGCTGCCGACTCAAGCTAGATGCTGCCGACCCTCTCAGTCGGCAGAGAGATGTAGAAGAAAAAACCTGCCGACTGAGATAGTTTTGTGCCGACTCTGTCAGACGGCACAGAAGAGATAATGGTGCCGACTGAGATAGGATGGTGCCGTCCCTCAGACGGCACAAATGGGAAGACCCATTAACTGTTTTAAAAGAAATACTTGAGACGCAAAGAAAAAAAAAACTAATTCAAAATACCTTGTGGCTGCCGACTGAAGAAGGATGGTGCCGTCACTCTCAGTCGGCACAAATGGGAAGACACTATAACTCTGAAAAAAACATTGTTATACGGATACTTGAGCCGCAGAGCAAAATATAAACAAATTCAAAATACCTTGTGGCTGCCGACTGAAGAAGGATGGTGCCGTCACTCTCAGCGGCACAAATGAGAAAGACACATTAACTCTGAAAAAAAACAATGTGAATACGAATACATGATCCAGAAAGCAAAAAATAAATATATCGAACATACCTTGTGGCTGCCGACTGAACTAGGATGGTGCCGTCACTCTCAGTCAGCACAAAATGGGAAGACCCATTAACTCTGAAAATAAAAACCTTGTGATACGAATACTTGAGCCAGAAAGCAAAAAAAACCAAATCGAAAATACCTTGTTTTTTGCCGACTGAAACCAGGATGGTGCCGTCACTCTCAGTCGGCACAAATGGAAAGACCCATTAACTCTGAAAGAAAAACATTGTGACACGTATACTTGAGCCGCAAGGAAAAAAAAATAAATCGACGATACCTTGTGTTTCCGACTGAAACCAGGATGGTGCCGTTGCTCTCAGTCGGCACAAATAAGAAGACCCTATATCTCTGGAAAAAGAAATACTTTGAGCAGCAAATCATAAAATACAGAAATTACACATACCTTGTGGCCGCCGGCTGAGCAGGATGGTGCCGAGAATCTAAATCGGCACAGAAATCTCCCATTGTTATACTGGGCGCTGCACGAATCGAGTCGAAATGGATGGCGCCGCAGTGGAAACCGTAACTCTGAGATCTGAGATTAAAGAAACCCTCTGGATCTACCACGTGGAAACAGATCTGAGATTGAAGAACCCTAGCCGCAATGGAAACAGTAAACCCTATCTACCAAAAAACCCTAGCCGCAATGAAAACAGTGAACCTACGGAATAAATGTGACATTAATTTTAGGGTTTATTTTAAAAATATGTGAATAATTGGTAAATGTGAGATATTTCAAATCATAAAAGGTAGAAATTAAATTAAATCGGTGATACTAGAGAGGACATCATTAAGAACACTGTGAACTGGGCAGCATAGAATTAATTATATACAAACGTGTATTCACGTTTATTGTTAACGATTGTAATTTTTTTTTGGTAAAGAAAGTGGTTTAATCTTTTGCTTTGCTTTCCTAAACCACCGAGCTTTCTCCTTGTGTGTCATGGCCAGAGTTACCTATGAAGGCATTGACAAAGATTTCCCAGTCGATGAAGATGGAAATGCTTTTGTGTTTGAACATGATCTTCACATTGCTTTCAACATTCCTTTGTTGGTTCAGTATACATGTGGTTCAATTGATGTCAGTTTCTGCGAGTTCTGGAGAAGATGTGGAGTTGTTACCAGAAGGCAATGCATCAAACCAGTTTGTCTTTTACACATTGTGCCCGGCAAAGGGCCCGTTGTTCAGGTTGCGGACAGAGGAGCGTGAGGAATCCATGCTGGTGTGTCTTCTAAGAGCAGACAAATGTAGGATAGGGAAGGATCTCATTGGTTCGTCTGAAGTTAAACGAGTCTCTGAACTACCGCAGATATACAATGGAAATGTCATTTTCGAACTTCCCCCTAAGACAGAAAGCACAGAGAAGTACTCGGGGATGAATCGCAAGGATGGCTGCTACCATTGGACACACCCGAGCACAACACACTGGCATGTTCCGGCGCGAGTCAGTCGAAGTTCATGTGTCGGACATCTCCAATGCATCAATCCTACTTTTCAAGGCAGAAGGAGAAGTCTCGTACACTGGTTTACTCTCAAAACTTGAACCTCTAACAAACCATCAAAGGTATTTTTTTTAGATCTCTACACACTGACGTGACCTTTTCTTTAGGACTCGGGACTGGATTACACAATCAAGACAGAAGGAGACACACTTTAGAGAGGGTTACGAGGGTCTTCTGGAGCTGAAGACAAAGCTGCCAATACCTTTCATTCACGTCATACATGTTCCAGGGATGGAACTGCATGGTGCTGAGGAGCAGCCTCTGATCTTCAAAATGACAGTTGGGGACCGGGTTCAGGAGTTGAGTACATCAGAAGGTGTCAAAGTGGAGGAGACCTTCATGATCAATGGGTTGTTCTGGACCACACGCACCGCATACCAGACTGGGCGACAATTGGAATACACCTTTATGACCCATTGTAAGTTGTAAAACTCTTCATAACACTTTCTAATCTTCGTTATCTAACGCTCTCTTGCAGTGTCAGATCCATGGTGACTATAGCTTACGCAGATATGTGCCGCGAAGATAATGTTGCAGTGCTGAAGTTCTTGAACACAATGCTAAAGGTTTGTAAGAAGCAGGGTTTGGAGAATGTCAACTTTGCTGGTTTCATGTCGGATGAGGCTGGAGCGATATGGATAGCCTTGCGCCAAGTATTCAACAACAGAGCAAAGATGAAAGGGAGGGAAAGAAGCTGTCTGTTTCACTTTATGCAATCTGTGCGTCAGGTGACAAAGAAATGGATCGCAGAAGAACATCGCGAAGAACACATGAAGCTTGCTCGTGCCTGGCCTGCAGCACTGAATGAACAATCTAAGAAAGAACAATTGGCAATTCTCGAGTCTTTCTGGGAAGGACGAGCGTCAAACATTCGAGCTTTGAAGACATGGCTGTCTTGGTGGATCAGGCATGAGGACCACATCTCCATGGCGGAACTGGGAGACATGACAGAAGAAGGACTCGCGAGCGTTCCAACTACAAACAATGCTGAAGTGATTCACGCTAGAGCAAGAAGAGCAAGATTGGCCAAAAGAGTACCACTGCTGGAGGCGACAATGTTAGACCTCACCGATGCAGTTATGCAGAGTGCGAAGGTGAAAGCGGCAATAGAAGGGAGGTATATAGGGTCAGGGCCTTCGAAGGAAACTCTGTTGAAACGAGTGCAACGCAAACTCTCTGAGGGGAAAAGTTATCTCCATCAACAATTATTAATCTGGTGGAAGGCGAGGAACACTTGACCAGCCCGGAGTTCACGTGTACCACTAACGTTCGAGTGCAAACTGTTAGGAGAACAGTCACAGGAACAGAACAGTTTGATGCTCGACGTTCACACAGACATGATGTAGAGTACACAGAGCGGGTGGTCCAAAACAACAGGAGAAAGAGGTTAAGGTTCGAAGAGGTTTCGGAGAGAGAGATTGCTCAAACAGAGTGGGCCATCAGACGAATCGGAGCATCCAGTAAGGTTAAGTGTTTGGGGATGAATCAGGAAGGAACTGCTCTGTGTGGAAAACCAATCGGTTATCCAAGCAGAGTGCCAGCACCAGGATTCTATGGAAAACGAATGTACATTGATGCCTTGGGGAATGAGGAGTATGTACAACAGATGATGTGGTTCTGCCCAAAAGATTCAGGGTGTTTCACGCGGCCAAACGGCAAAATTCTTCGGTCACGTATTCCAACACCACCAACGGTTTGGCCTGTGCTCAAGGAAACGAAGCTGACAAGTGAGGGGTTAGAGAACTACAGGATGCAGGCTTTGTTCTGGAAGGTTTACAGGGGATGGCAGGAAGAGTAGATGAGGGTCAGAAGGACAAAACACCATCGCCACCACGTGGAGCTGGATCTACAACAATTCCACCTTTCGAAGGACGTATGGTTCGGACTCCAACAAAAATGTCTAAGGAACAAGAGAAGAATTTCCGCAAGGCCAAGACGTTTTTAGGTTGTGTGCGAAATGTTGAAGTGACAGCTAGAGGACGGAAGGAGGCTTTCGTTGTGTCGGCAGGAAATGACTCTGCAAAGGTGACTATTAATACTTATCCTTCATGCAGTTGTTCTACATTTCAGAAGAGCAAAAGTTGGAGCCCATGTGTACACATGTACTTCATCTATAGCCGTGTGCTTGGCTTGAACCCGGAAGTCACATATTTTCTACAAAGGCGATCGCTCAGTGACATGGAGGTCCACCGTTTGCTGGTGAATTGCAACAGAGTTCATGACCCACCAGTGCTACAAGGATAAATGGTTTAGGGTTTAGGATAATGTCTTATTAAGCCAGTGGGCATATATTAAGCCAGTCGGCGTATATTAAACCAGTCGGCATATTAAAAAAACTTATATATTCTAGAATATTCTTGAGAATATGCTAGAATATGCTAGAATAACCCTAGAATATCCGCGAATATACTAGAATAATATGAGCCTCCTGAGCCGGAGCGAGCCTCCTTTCGCCGAGACCCCCAGTGATAGTATCTTCTCCGTCAGGAAGCATATGGATCCACAGTTGGATAGTTGAGGTGCACCGTCATCGTTTGTTTGAAAAGGAACCATGTGTCATCAACTCGTGCAACCGTCTGGAAGTATGACCGCACTAGAATCACAGCCTTCAAAGCCACAATGTCAGAAAATCACAAGCAATGAAGAAAATGAAACAAGCAATACCTTCAAACAAGCTGAGAGAGGCCTCGCTGATCTCACCCACTGGATACAAACGGGCCAAATATTTTTGAACAAACAAAAGGTCTCGTGATCCCTCTGCAATAGGGCTCCCACCAGCCGCTCCAGCCAAGAAAATCGTTGGCTGCCTTACACCTATCTCAAGCAACGTCCGCGTTTTTCCCGCTCCAGAGACGTCGCAGAGAATCACAACCTTTGGCCTGGCCTTCGCCACACACTCGAGAAGCTGCACAGACCCGGAGTATGGTTGATCAAGCCCATGCCAAAGCAGACAAGGCTTCCACTGCCCTGAAGAAGGAACTCGGCAGATTGGCCCATTTGTCACCGCGAACTTCCCTTTGAAATCCTCCGGTTTAGGCATACTAGGGATGCCCGCTTCCACCGTCGCCCAGAACTCCTTCAATTATTCTCAACAGCATCTACAGAAAACCTCTTTCAGACAAAAACCACATGCACGCCAGCACGAATCAAAAAGAAGAGCGAACAAACCATTTTTAAACAAGCAACAAAAGAAAACGCCCAAAGGAAGACCAAACAAGCAAGGTAGCCTGCCGGGGAAACAATCCAGCCCAACAAGCGAACCACAAACAAACGCCTGACGCCAACCACACTTCATCAAAGCCATAGCCTGAAACAACTCAGAGGGATGCACAACAAGAACACAGGACACAAAGGGCAAACATTCCAGCCAGAGATCACAAACCACAAAAAACGCTAGTATCACCTGAAACAACTCAGAGCACAGACGGTAAAGCCGAAACCACATGGATGCACAACAAGAACACGGGGGGCACAAAGTGCAAACATTCCAGCCAGAGATCACAAAAAAGAAGAGCAAGTGGTTACCTGGTTGAATGGGGGCTGCAACAAAAGAAACGAGATTGTCAGTCCATCAATAGAAACCAAATTACGAGTAAATGAATGCTTACCAGGTGCAGCCTGAAGAGGTGGCCCTGCAGCACACAAAACGTTGTCAGTAAAGTTTTAGACCAACCACAGCACAATAAAAGCATGCCAAGAGGCCGCCCTCACATCGACAAGGATCAGATCCAGACCAAATCGAGCCACCGAAAATCAGGTGGGGAAAGGGCAAACGCAAGAATCGCATAGGCAATCCGCAACGCCATAGCAAACTCAAAGAAAAAAGGGACAGAGATCCATACCTGTTACGCGATAGGTGTAACGACCAGCAACAAGCTTATCATCAAGAACAGTATCCCCTTCCTCATCGTCTAAAACCCCAACTCCATAGGCCTTCTCAATAGCTTGCAGCACCTTCTTCCTTTCAGCTGGCGGCTTGAAACTCATATCTTTCAGCACACCGCCCTCGCCTCCGCGGCGCACTGAAACAAACACCTTCTGCAGCTCCATACGCAAACCTTGTTTCGATCCATTTCTTATAACGGCCACGAAGTATATTCCAGAATTTATATATGAATGTATCTTATTTCATAAGGGATAATCTAAATAATTATTTTCTAAGTGGGAATAATTAAGATGGAATATCTTTTGTTTTATGGATAAGTGAAAACTTAATTTTTGGAAATTAACAATGAAATTGTCTAAAGTTTATTTTAAAAATTCACAAATTAATATTATTTTATATCTAAATAAGGGGCTTGAATTAATTAGATAATTTAAATTTATTCGTCTTCAAATTTCATTTATTAATAAATTATTGGTTATAAAAGTTTAAAATATCTTCCGTTCATATTATGACTATTTTTAAATTTATAATTTCAAACTTGAAAGAGAATGTATCTTTTATTTTAAATTAAATATTACATAGTTTAGTTTAAGTACTATATATACGATATTTAATTAAAATCAAATTATTAATTTTATAATTAAATTTATAAATTAAAAAGTTAAATATTTTAATTTTAATTTTAAAATGAATAGTGAGATTTTGATGTTTAAATATAAATCCCACTATTTACTAATTTAACATTAAAATTAAATACTTTAAAAGTTATAAACTTACACTGGATATTTCCTATAATAATTATTAATGCCGTAGTGTATAACTTAATATAATACCTTATTAATGTTTTATTAGTCAATCTTTGATAATAATAATGATAATGATATGACTTTATTTATAAATCACTGTTAAACTACATAATATAATTTTTTTTAAAGAATATATAAGTATTTATTTCTAAACCTTATAAAACAGGCATAAAACACGAGAGAATCCGGAATTTCCAATTCAATGAGTAAGTCAATAGTCAATTTGAATTTTACAAACTCCTAATATACAGTAAATCAATAATGGTCAATTTAAATGTATACACGTTCTATATTAATTAAGAAAAGTCAACACCAGTCAATAAGGAATTAATGTTAATTAAATTTTAAAATTATTTTAATTAATAAAAATATCTTTAGATTACTAATAATAAGTTATTTACGCTGCAAAGTGTATAAATGTATATGATTATGAACAAGATACGTACATAAAATGCGTATGTATACATGGTATACAGTTAAATTCGTGTTGAAATTTGACATAATTTACAGAAAAAAAAAAGACTAAGTTAGAAACCAGAACTAATCCTCATCTGTCACATTTGCACCTTCACCACTAACTACATGACTATCCTTATTCTTGTTATCGTCTGTATCGCTACTCAACTTTCTTCTTCCTCCTCCTCCTCACTCAACTGTCCGTCACAGTTTTGGGGATGCTCGGGCTCTTCAAACGAGTCCTGGGCGTCCCAGTTTAAGCTATCCTCACTCTCACCTTCACCCTTGTTAACCCCATAGGCCTCTGCCTTAACCTCCTCCCCTCCACCCGTATATACTTCTGGAATCTTCTCTTCTACCAGTTTTTGCTTCACTCGGGCCTGAAAACATACAATCCTGTTAACTGTGTGTATACATATGTTCATGTATGCACGTTGGAGTTATATATATGATGTTTCCTGTGTGTGTGAGTGAGAGAGAGAGAGAAAGAACTACATATATATGTGTGTGTGCGTCTTGTGTAGCTACACACATCCATATATACAGGAGATAGATACACACACGCACTTGTGTGTCATAACTATACAGGGAGGATCTATAATATAATTGGATAATAAGGAAAGAAGGAACCATAGAATAACAGTAAGATTCATATGTACGTGTATGTGTTTGCACATGTGTATTATATGTGTATGTAGGTTACTTTATCCAAAAATGTGTATTTGGACGCGGTCAAGTTCTGTATTTAAGTATTACAAGAATAACATAAAACATTATACACAGGGACATATATAACACACGAACGTGCACTACATACACATGCACACACGCACTTACTTTTTGCTGTTTAAACATAAACTGCTCTTTTTGCTCATTAGTGTAAGCAATAGCAGCATCAAACAACATAAGCCTCAAGGCCACAGCTGCACTTGTCTGAGGTATCCATGCAGGAATATTCCTCTTCTGGTTACCAATCAAACTCCCAACTTGGTCTATAGTTTCGTATGTAGACGACATCCATCCTTGTTCTATTGCACTGTCTACATCCACAAACACCTGCATAAACCAGAATATACATACATATAATATGCATGTGTGTGTACATAAAACAACCATATTTACGAGAACATATATACACTACCCAATGTAACATACTACAAGGCTATTTAACAACAAAGTCAAAATTTAGCTACCATTAAGTGTTTCTGCATAGACACTCTCCCTTCTCTCTCATCCTTTTAGTCCTGAATGGGTATGCTCGGTAATATATATGTAAACATTATAAGACTGTATCACATATAGATATACAAATACAACACACACACACACACACACATATATATACATAAGTGTGTGTGTGTGTAAGTATATATAACCTGCAAAATTTCCGCTGCAGTTGAAGCAGCTTTAAGCCGGTTACACCAAGCCTTCCGGTATGAATCCGGCCATATCTCTTTAAAGGCCTCCCTTGGAATATGCATCTGCAAAGAAACACATGGCTATACATGCACACCACACACACACAACACCACCACACACACACACACACACACACACATGTATGCGATACCTGTATGTATGTCTGTATGCATATGTATAAGAGCCTTACCTCTACCAAGAAGAGAAGCTTTTTGAGCAGTTGTATCCTGGGAGGTAGCTTTCCTTGGATCTCTTTGGTCACCATACCTCGCCCACAATCATCAACGTGTTGTGTGAAATCCTCCTCAAAACCCGTTAAGTGGCAACACTTACAATGGTTCTCACACTGCCAGTGCATATCATGGCAAGTTTCACACTCCACTATGTTATCGCCGTCTGGGTTGTCTCGTTTCACACCCATTTGTGTCGCTTTTACATAGCTGCTATATTTCCATAGCCACCTTTCCATGTCTTTGTACCTTCGTATTGCTCCCGAGTTTGAGTTCTCGATTGTAATGGAGCCATGCACCAACTCCAAACTCTCCTAGATGATATATACAAGTTTAAATATATAGAAATGCAAGTGTATATTTCTGAGAGAGATGTTATTGATATACAATAATCCACATTATATATGTTGTGTATGTACGTCTGAGATAGAGGTCTGTGTGCGAGTGTATGCATGAGAAAGATATTGAATATGTATGTACACATTAAATTAACTAAAAAATGCATAGAGGTCTATATCTCTGTGAGAGATATAGACCTCTATGCATTTTCTTAGTTAATTTATGTGTGTGTGTGTGTGTGTACACATATATCTTCAGACTTTCTTTTCATACACGCCATATGTTTACGCGCAGACATTCATATATCCACATGTACGTATGCATATGTGTGTGTGTGTGTGTACCTTGCCACTGCCTACAACACCACTGCTGGGACTTCCATCACATAAATCAAGGTTCAGCTTGCTACGGGCAGCCATAGATTGTCTGAGAGAAGGCTCGAGCTCCTTGAGAGAAACAAACAGGTCAGCTTCGCGTATACCTCGAGTATCCAGCGCGTTCATTAGCGAGTTCAAAGCTTCTTCTGTGTCCATAACCTCCCAATGGCCATCAGCATGAGATTCACAGTATATTCTTCCGCAACCAGGATCATTCCCGCATGTCACAAATTGCCAGTAGCGATTAAACCTTCGATCTAACCCCAAAGGAAGCGACCTGCATCCACACATTATGTGTACGTGTCTCAAACATACGCGACATGTACACTACTGTACCGTTACGACACAATTATGATGTTTTACAAATAATTTTTTTGACGCACTAGTTTAAAAATGTACTGCGACATGAAATCTATGTAGTAAAACCACTTCCGTGTTGTGTGTATGAAACTTGTTGGTGAACGCACACACAAACATCAATACATGTGTATGTGTATACATGTCTACAGTAGAATACCTGATAACATAGAGCTTGTCTGCACGTTGTCTTATATCAGCTTTCATCTCGGCACGGGATTTTTGGGAATCTAGCCTCTTCTCTGAACTTACATTTCCATCCTCAACGTGATCTTGGCTACCATTGTCAGTTTTCTCCTCCTCTTCTGCTTTGGCAGCTTCCTCCTTAATCCGCCTCTTATCCAGCTGAACTTCTTCCCATAGCTGCCTCTTCAGAGCTGAGGCCGCTTCATAGCGCTCCTAGACCAAAAGCCAACCATGATCAGCATGTATCCTTGTGTGTGTGAGAGAGAGAGAGAGAGAGAAAGAGACGTTGGTCATCCATGAAAAATAAAATGTAGACCTTGGTCACAGGTTCAAAAGCTTAGTATGGAACCTCATGCTTACAAAATATACTTAGACTGGTTAACTAACACTCTCTAATTCTCTCTCTCTATATATATGTGTGTGTGTGTCGGGCTGACAGAAGAAACTTACAACCATGCACATGACATATGAATGATAGTATGACAATCAAGTATGTATACACAATACACATACATATGTATACCTCGATTGCAGACCTAATCGTGTTCCCTTGATTGACAGCCTCCACAAGAGCAACAAGCCCACTTAAACGCTCCTCCACGCTTAGATCCGTATATTCCCCTTCCATGAGCCCTTGCACCCATACTTCACCAACCTGGAAACCAATACATACGGTCAACTACGGCAAACACTGGTCATCCAACGGTAAAACTAGTCAACCATAGTCAACACTTGCTGACCTGGCTTTCATCAATCTCCATCCCGTCATTGATGCCATCCCCAACTCCTGCATTATCCAGGTTCATCTCTATACATTCACTGGCTCTCCGTGCTGAAGGTTTGACTTTGAGCCTAAGTATCACTTTACCACTTGAAGAAGGTGAAGGCGTCCCTACAAAAGTCACCATTGTTAGTCACACACGCCTGTGTGACATACACATATAACGCATATGCACGCATACTGTGCATCTAGTTGTGAGCGTGTGAATATGATATGCGTGTGTGTGTTTGAGAGAGAGAGAATGACCTATTCACCTACAGGGTCCTGTATCTATAATAATCATCTAAATTTTTTCTTAAGATGATGATATACACACGGGTATATATTTTAGTACACTAATGTGGTGACACTAAATACATATACCAAGTTCAACACATATACAAATATACAAATATACACGTATGTATATGCATTTTATACAGATTAAATACACTATAGACGCATGAATTGTTACATATACACATTTTATATTCATAGATATACATAACATGTGAATGTATATAGAGTTTGTACAGTATATTTATTATATGCTGATGGTATATTTCTGTATTGTGTTGTTCTTTAAAGGTTTTAACCATTTGTGTTAACTTGTATACAAACCTATATATGCATAAATATGTAGCATAAATGAGCTGTATATATTTATATTATTAAATAGCTAAACCATGTGCATATATGCGAGTATAATTTATACTCACTTGTGCAGTTAATGTTGTTATTGTTTTCAGCAAGTTCATCAAGCTCCTGTTCATCAGCCTCATCCTCGTCTTCTCTTTCCGGCTCCTCAGCCTCCTCCACATCTTCCTCGAGCACCTCTGTCTCGTAAAGATCGATCTTCTCCAGTGCAGCTTGTAGCACAGACTCGGCTGCCTCCAGATTCTTCCTGTACATTGCTCGCACACAATATGTAGATGGTGCCACACGCTCGAACAGTTTCGTGTCCCGTGAAAACAGCTGATATCGAGGCCTCTGGTGTCTTGCTTGTTGTTAAATCCCTTAAACCAGCTTTCTGTGATTAATTAGCAGCATACTTGTTTAGTACACTACATACACGCGTGCGTGTGCATACGTATATGCATGTATAATGGTAGTTGCTTGTAAGTGAAGAGGTTTAAAACCCTCCACTACTTACACTGTATGCACAGTACAATATATATATATTATATAGACACTAGCTGCACACCTGAATTCGATCAACAACTTCAAGAACAGTAAGCCCTTTACTGCCTTCAATAGACAGTACTTGAAAAGCAGCATATTTCACGGTGCCAGGCGTTAGTATGAGCTTCTGTGGCTGCTGTTGTTTCTTCACACGAGTAGAACATTTGCCCCTCATTTGTGTCACTGCATTCTCCGCTGCCGCTCCAGAACGTATGTTTGCTACTGCCTCCTCAGCATTCTTCCCCTGTGTGGGTGGGTGTAGATTGTAAGTGTACGTGTATGTATTACGTATATAAGCATGAAAGTACCCGCTTTCTTCCTTCTCTCTCTCTCTCTCTCTCTCTCTCTCTCTCTCTCTATATATATATATATATATATTACTTCTGTTATGGTTGTAGTAAGATCTACTTCCGTGGTTCTTCTTTTCCACCTCGGACCATATCCAGAAGCTAAAGCAAATTGTCTCAATATTTCAGGCCAGGTTAACGCATTCACATGCTGCCCCCATTCTTGAATATCAAATCCCCACGCATAAGCCTGCCAATTAATAAGTTTAATAATGATTAATAGATATGATTAGTATACTAGCATCAATAACTATTATATTCATAATTACCGCTTCAACAAGCTCAGGATGGCCTCCACATGCAACTGACAATGCTTGGTTATTTCCAAGTGAAGATGCATTAGATGCATCTCTTACATCCTTCACCAAAGTCTTTACCAAAGCTATATGTATTTCACCTAATAGCCTCGAATCCTGTACACATTCGATAGATTATTACGTATGAAGCTGAATAATAAATGATAACTGCATACTGTTAAATATACCCCACAAAACATACATAATCATGGAGTGCCTGTACAAATTCATCGATCGTAAAAGGCCACAAACCAATCACGTCCGCAAAGTTAGTCAGCATCCTCCAAACCTGCACACACGAATGCATATACACATCCAATATGGAGTCACAGTTCTTGATTCATTTGTTTGTGTGCGTGTTTGTCTTGAATTTGTATAAAGGCTTACATTCTTCACTTGAAATAAAGACAATACATACATGCATATGTAGAACATAATGTATAGAGCGCTTGGCTTTTAGTAAGCATCGTTTGTGTATAATATATATATGCATACATATATATACATATTTTTATATATATTATATACACGTACTCACGTATATTCATAGCTTACCATGAACAAGTTTGCCACGTTGTGATCCGAATCAATCCACGGTGGAACGGCTACAGGGGGCTTCATCCGAACAGATGCAGGTGGGAACTTCGACAGCTCAACTACAACATTACAAAACCCGTTTAATCTTTTAGTTTTGACATAGATGATATTACGTAGGTGCTATGCAAGTATTATGTATATCTAGCTATATATGTATACACACCACACACACACACACACACACAGAGTTACCTTCACTCGGATCAAAACCTGTAGAAACCAATCCCTGTGCAAATGCACCCATTTGCATAAGCTCTAGTTGCTCGTCATCCATGAGGCCAGTTGAAAAGTTTAGCAAGTTTTTTAGCCGTTGCTCTCTCGTAAGCAGCTCTCATTTTCGAAGCCTCTCTCTCACGCTCATCTCCTCTTTCTGACGTAGCTTTTCCACCTAAGTACACAAACATATATGTATGTATGTATGTGCATGCGTATGCATGTGTACACGTGTATACTTACTCGTTGGTTTTTTTGCATCATTTTCTCCATACGTTCAAACTCCTTCCTGTGTTGCTTCTGAATCCGCTCCTCCTCACGAGCACGCTCACGCATTAACCTCTCTAGCTCTTTCTGCCTTTCCTTGTTTAGCCTCTCTAGTTCCTTCCTCTCTTGCTCTTCCTTCTGCTAATAAACCAAAAGTACACCGTATAAATCCCACACACAAAGTATATATGACATTACATTCACGTACACATACAATGTCATTCTAAAAAACTGCACAATGCATTTAAGATTTTTATGTATATACACATATACGCTATATAATTGTGTATGATAAGTTTCTATCTTCTCTGTATTAAATAATATACGATATAGCAAACAGGATCAAACCTTTCTTCTCAAAGCTTCTTGCCTCTCTACTTCTTTCCTCATTCGCTTCTCTTGTGCTTCAAGTTCTTTAGCTAGTCTAGCTTCCTCGGCCTGCTCACAATAAAAACGAAATATATCAATATTAGCACATACGCTAATGTATGTATGGGTGTTCAAATGTATATAACATGAAAGAGTCGATAGAGAAACAGATACTTAAAACACACAGACACACGCACGCACACACATGTACTGTAGATATAATATATACAAGTAAATGCATATAAAGGCAAGTACACACGCGCGAGCTAACCTTTCGTTTCCTCTCAAGACGAGCTTGCTCCTGTTCATGGAGCATGATAAGCCTCTCAGATCCTGCAATGGCTTTCTCACTCATTGGGGGACGAACAGGGGGCAAAAGTTGAACTTCAGGAGGTGGAAAAGCACGGAAATCCCCCAAAGCACCCGGTGGAAAACCAAGTCCAAGTGTTGGAGCTCCATTTCCTACAACAACAGTCACATATATATGTGTATCATACACATACACATGTATTTATATTTATGTATGTAGAACGCTCCATACATATAATAGATAGTTAACAGTTGGATGGAAGAATAGGCACATCCTCTAGACACGCACAGACACATGAATTTAGACGTGGCTGCGTGCATTTGTATGATATATAAAAGATAACAGGTAATATATATGTCGTCATCGTAATACATTTGTTTATACATTCATCTTTACAAAAGTAGTTATACATCTTTATCACGTCTGTACTCAAAGCTTATGCAAGTATAGGCTCATAATATGCATGCATAAATGCACATAATATGACTTTCACAGTACGCACATTTTGACAGTACGGACCAGTTAACGTCCGACAGAGCTTTTGTACACATACTTACATACACATGCATACATATATAGGTGTATATATACATATATTTGCTTACCAAATGGCTCAGCAGGAGGTAGAAAAGCTGGAAGAGGCGAGATTCTGGAGGGTATATCTGGCTTCCTCTCATAGATATCTGGCTTCCTCTCGTATAAATGAGTTCCTGTCGGATGCTCTGGGATAAACTGGTGTTCTTGCGGTACTCTGGACGAGACTGCTGGTATGGGAGCGTTGGTTAAGAATGCTGTTGCTTTCCTCTTGCTAGATGACGTCGTTGGTGATGGTGAGAACTCAGACGCAAGAGCCTGCACTTACATATATACTTAGCTATCGACTCTTCATTTATATGTACATATGTATTCAGAGTAGAGAACTTTTCAGTTACTTAAACATCAGTTCAGTAAGATTTGACTTAAGTTACATATACACGCAGAACTTACTTTGCTCAGCTTAGAAGAAGAATCGTGACGAGCAAGATGCAGCTTAGAGTCACTGTGTAGCCCATCAGGAGGTCCCCTCCATTGGTTTCTATGCTCTGAAAAACATATCATGTTTAAGAAAAAAAACGCCCTGAAACATATATAACATACCGATGGGCGTGTCAAAAGCACCGGGAGGAAGGGGGTCGAACTCGTAACCGAGAACAGGCCCATCTTCTCGTAGAGGCTCACCAAGCTGTTCTTCCACTAAACGCACCGCAGCAACCTCGGCATTCACACTTAAGCGGCAATCTAAGGGACTCACATTGTGTGGCAATCCCATCCTCCTTATATTAAACACATTAGTTGAATTATTTTGCTCATAGAATATTAATATATTAAATTATAACTTGGATTTCTTCAGGATTATAATGTAGGTATAATGATATATAGAAAAAACCTGGGAGCATCTGCGTTGGGCAATTGCCTCATGTGAAAAGAAGGGTCGTCCGGATGCATGACATCCAGAAAATGATGCGGTTGTGGCATTTGCTGCTGAGGGATGCCACGCATTTGTAGATCGAGAGATAAACCGGGGTGTTGTGGGGGAAGCTCAAGTATTCTCTGCTTCTTTACGGATTCTTCGTTGTTTATCTTGCGGTCCTTGAGCCTTCTGTGGCAGAACCACATCTTGACTTGCCTGTCCGTGAGATTGAGCTGCGAGGAGAGCTCCGATCGAACAATCTCTGATGGGTACTTGTCCTCTGTCACACAAACCCAAAACCCATCAAGGAATCATCAATGGAACAGTGTACCTACCTGCATAGACCCGCTCCAGAATCTCGAGCTGCGAGGGTGTCTTCATCTTCCTCTTGGGATGATCCATGGGACCCAAGTAGAGAAATCGGGTGTGGGAGAACCCAAATGGAAGAAAAGCACAGAAGCCCCCTACAAATTGTGTGCGTTACCTAGAAGAAAAGAATCATGGGTATGCATCAAAGGGGCAGGGGAATAATGGGTATGCATCACAACGGCAAGCCCATGATCATCATTCTGTCCATCGTATACATCTTCCTCGTCGCCACTAGTGTGTTGTTGTTGTTGTTGTTCCTCGATGAATGGGGATGGTGATGGGGTACATGATGATGATGAGTATGATGAGTATGATGCCTTGTGCAGCATTTGGTGCTGCATTCCTTTCTGATGAATGCAAGGACCCATTTACACCTTAGATAGATTTAGATACAACTATACATATACATACTGACAAATTAAATATATACTCGTTCATTAGTTAAAAACTATATACATATTTAGAGGAGGTTTCGCTACATGTACTGACACGCTCAAAGCTTTCCTTAGGTTTTAAGTATATATCCATATTCTGCCTCTGACACTCCATCTTTTTCTTTTAATCTCTGCACCACATTGAAAGAAAAAACAAAAGGCTTCATGCATATGCATCATATCCATGCATCGTCTTCCGTGATCCAACCTTAACCATGTGGGGTTTAAGGATTTGACCACAGCACACAGGGGATGTAAATACTACAACTGTAGCACCGGAGTGGAGTGTGCGTGAGCACTGCCCACTGACACATGCCACATGTAACAGTTGGTTTGAGGAAAATGTGATCCTTAATTGTTATACATTGTTTGTCAGGTGTTAATGTCACTCTCAACAATGTTTACTTAATTAATAAAATAATTAGATTAAGGGTATGACTCAAACATTGACAAAGGAACATCCTCTAAGTATAATATACACATATGTGGTCGCTTTTGTCCCCGTAGACACGACAAGGCCCGGTACCAGAATCCATGTATATGATTACTTTATAAAGTACATATGGTGGTTAACTAAACGGAAAAAGGGATTCATTCACACTTGGCTCTTTTAGTTAACAGCAAACTGTCGACCGTTCGAATCTTCGCCGGAGATTATTCTTCATCTTGTGTCAGCCAACTTGACACACGCCTTCAATTCTTTCGTGCAATCCAAGTCACCCGTTTATCTTTGAATCAATAATAAAAATGATAATCGTATATACTCTATGCATGTCTATGTGTGTCTTTGTCACCATTCCCTACACGCTAAGTCAGTTAGTGCCCTGCCAAACTTACCAACAAATATATATTGCACAGAGAGAGAGAGAGAGAGAGAGAGTTAGTATACCCGTTGCTCTTCAAGAAACGTTTCAACTCCAACGACTACGTTCTTAACACTGCGCGTGCGTGCGCGAGAGGGAGGTGTCTTTGAAAGTGTACAGCTTGTCGAAGTGCACTTGTTTTATGGTACATCAATTGCACAGAGACAAACGTACCTCTTTATAGAATGCTCCTGTTTCCATAGCTTTATATCAACTTGCAAGACGAGTTGTAGAAGTTACCTATACTGTATATGTATACACATTGTGTATTGTAGACTGTGTAGGTGGTTATCTCCGTGGGAAACCATACATAATTACGGGAACATGCACTGTAAACTAAGTAGAAAACACACACGTATAAGTTTCTTTCCAATCCAACAACCATACCTTCTTCTGTGTTCATCTGTTGAGCTGTCTATGTTGTGTTTGTATAGATTGACAAATCCATGACCAAACTGCACTCGTGCCATTCAAAACACCTAATTTACAAAAGAATTATATATACAAATTCACAGTTTATTATAAATGGTTCTCTATAGAATATGTTATGTGAATGTATGCACTATTTAGTTAATATAATATGCAAAACTAAATTATTGCATTTCTATAATTTTATTCAGATTCTGAGATAAATCTCTCTCTCTCTCTCTCTCTCTCACACACACACACACACACACACACACATGAATACGCACGCACGCACCAGGTAAAATCACATATGACATGTACATCTGCCTTTGCATATTTATGCATAAGAGGTTCTACCCCCCAACACACACACACACCATACAGTTTCTAAAACTTTTAGTTCGAATTAACACCAGCTTGTATGCCGTGTGTAAAACTTTACCACTTTAGAAGTGGTAACGGAAAAGAATTACCTTTACTATCTACAAAATTGCCCATTGACTTTGTAGTTAGGACTAACGAACTAAGAGGGTTAAGTTTAACACACGCACACCCATACCACACCATACATACACTCATGTGTATAAATATATTATGTGCTTATGAATTGATAACGCTCTTGGTATTGTCCAGGTTTCAACACGATCGTCCACTACATTCCCGCATGTGCTGAATTTTAATATAGCATCCGCATTTGACGCTCACATAAAGACACGTCCGGATGTATAATAGAATGTCATATAAGAGAGAGAGAGAGAGAGAGAGAGTAAATGTTTTTACCTGGGTACTTCGTTGCTGCTTGACGTGTTTGAGCCTGGACTGCATTTGCCGGTGTTTCTTCTGAGGAATGCTCAGCAAGATGGTTTTTAAGTCCGGAATATCCTTCTCGGCCAACGTTACGGCCAGTTTATAACGTCGCTAAACGGTAACACGAAGTTGTCCGCTATTCATCATCGACTCCACCAACCTGTGACTGTTCACCTCGTGTCCAAATGCAATACCTGTATCAAATGTTTCTTGTTGACACACACACACACACAACCTGCTTATTCTCATGAGCTGACTGTTAACTTTCAAGTATCCTGTTGTAGATTTGCATTAAAGGGTCCTTGTGTTGCCAATATTTGAGAAGCTCGAGACACACTTTAGAAAATGAGGTAACCTTCGTCTCCGGCAATGAAACATCTCTATTCCTCGACTCGTGTCACCACCTTCACTGTCTCAATGCGTCTAAAGCCTGGGAAAGAAACATATATATGTAAATATCATAGGAATGTGTGAACATATAAGTATATATATGTACGTACTTCAACGTCAGGCCGTTGGCAATATAAATCTGGATTTTCTTCCTGCCGTCAGAATCTGGATGATACATCCACCATATTCTTCAAGCTGAACGGCATGGAGCATATTTCACCAGGTACCATAGAAGCCATGAACAGCCCTGAGACGCAGCTACTGAACTCAGCGACAATCGTATAAAATGCACACACATACATATAGGCACACGCAGCACATCCACAAAAGAAAATACACCCCATCATCGGGAAAATTTGATGAAAATCTTCACAGAAACCGCTCAACGCCGCGAGATATCGAAGCCTGGCCTCTGCTTGTCGGATCTGAGGCGGTTCACATGTGCCCTCACCCTTCGGGAATTTTTCTACCCTCACGACGTCACATTGTAATACCTCTTCTGTCGCTGCAACAAAACATTTGGCGGCATCACGTTTCAGAATCGGAACATTGGACTTTTCCAA